>DWUN01004060.1:0-11220 GCA_018249975.1 Passova gellias
GTGGCCACCCGTGACTGCTGCTTGCTCGTTCACTACTCTCATAAGGTAAAAAAAAAAAAAAAGTATAACATCTTAATATAATATTATATTCTTTATACATCTTCATACACCACAGACAATATTATATATCCGCGCTTGGTCACCACGGTAAATTGTGGTCTCAAATGTCTCTGTGAAAAGTGTCCAGCAGTGAAAAGGTAAAAGGGGTCGAAATTTTTTTTAATACAATATTTTGTGAGTGAGTTGTGAGTAGAGTCTTGTACACTAACTGTCTTGTAAACACTGGCTGGAAATAGGGGGCAATCATAATTTAAATAATTTTTAATTTTTTTAACAACGCAGGAGCCAGTACTGATAAAGTACTTTTTATAAAATCGAATTAATTAAATTGAATGCATATTATATATTTTAGATTGCATTTAGTTACTAAGTAAATCTTGATGTTTTTGTATTGCAATATGAGATAGCAACCAGATGGATAATCCGATAAAAAAGGAGTTTTATTATGAGGTATGCTAAGAGCTACCGTACGCTTATCATTCGTTATTATATACTTAAGAGATAAGAACTACGTGCTAGATTGTATATACCTGTTATCAAAACTTTTCCATTTCATACAGATGTTGGAAAATTGAGATATATAACCAAAAGCATCGTATATTTAGCGTTTTGACTGTGTTCTCGGGAATGGCAAAGCATTTGACAATCATGACTTATGACCGCGAGATCGATGACCTATATAATATATCTGTGTTATTAAACATAACAACAACGATACGACATCACGCCAGGACCCTAACGGGTTAGGCAGAAGCACCGAGTGGCAAATATCTCTGTCCTTGCAAACCGGACGCGCTTCGTCTACATTCATCACTCTCTTCATGCATACACGCCGGTTACGGAGACTCCTTACTGCTCCGTCAACCAGTATCCGACCTATTTGGTCAAGATATGGCAGTCTAGGTCTCCCTTGGCAGTCTGGGTCTCCCTCAGCTATTATTAAACATAATTTTATAAATTACGTCTTAAACTTTCGAACCCTCTTAAGCAATGTAGTATGTAAATGGGGCATATAGACAATATTTGCCTCGAAGATATACGTCACAACTCACAAGATATGTTACGGGTGTTAGAAATAAATAAGTAGCGACACATAACGTATATATAAAAACTATAAAAAAATCGCCACAAATTACACACAACAACAATAAATTTCATTTAATCAAAAAAATGATGTTCTCGAAATTTTTCCACTTAACAATATGATGAATAAAAGTCTTAATGTATTTTTTTGTTTCTATCGTTTTAATATAACAAAACTGTAAACGTACCTAATGAAGACATTATAAATACACCCTGTTAATAATTCAAGTGTTTATCATATCTGTGTATTGTTAGCATATCAATTATATCAATTATTGATCACAAATATAAATAAGCGGGACAATCAGCCAATGTCCCAGTTAGTTCATCTGCACAGTAGGTCATGGCTGCTAAGGCGTTGTTGTTGGCGGTAGCCCTTTTCTGTGCTGGTAAGTGTACCTTAACTTCATTTTACGCTTGTTAGAGAACGATAAAACATGCCTCAAGATGTATGGAAGATACGAGATACATAACATCGTCCTTTTTATAAATTACGAGCTTCTGTCCGCGACTTCGTCCGCATGCAATAGTCACTTTGGGTAGCATTTTAATTTCCTAGGATACTTTTATTGCAAAAGACACTATTCCACGCGGACGAAGTCGCGGGCAAAAGCGAGTATAGCCTATATTGTTCAGTGATAATGTAGAATTCAAATGGTGGAAGAATTTTTTAAATCAGTCCAGTAGTTTTCAGCCTATTTGTTACATACACATACAAATCTTTCCTCTTTATAATATTGGTATGATTAAAATATAAGTATGGTTTAATTTCTTATTAGCATCAGCTGCACCGGAGGCCCGGCAGAGCCGCATTGTGGGCGGAGACTCGGTGGACATCGAGCAGTTCCCCTACGTCGTCTCGCTGGTGTATCACTATCCCGGAGCTGGAGTAACTATCCAGCGCTGCGTAGGCAGTATTCTATCCTCCTTTCACATCCTCACTGCTTACTCCTGTTTCTTGTAAGTGTGGACGTTTAATTAACTACGTTTGTTAAATTTTGATTTGAAACATTTATAGCGCTTTCATTCGAGAGTTAAATTATTGCGATGGCAATACGCAAATCGCGCAGATTCGTGTATTGTCGGCTCTTTCCGATCTAGCGCTCCTCTGTCAATTACACTACACGCGCGCTCCTGCACTGGTTTGAAGACATGTGTTAGTGTATTCATGTTGTTCTTTATTACTACGCAATGTTTAATTCGCTTGTAAATATCGGCATTTGCAATCTTAAAACGTTAATACTTAAAACGAAAATATTTCTGCGATGAACTATTTCACATTAGTAAAATCTATACTAATAATATAAAGCTGAAGTTTGTTTGATTGTTTGAACGCGCTAATCTCAGGAAATATTGATCCGATTAGAATTTCTTTCAGTGTTAGATAGTTCATTTATCGAGGAAGGCTCTAGGCTATATAACATCACGCTAAGATGAATAGGAGAGGAACAGCAATAACAAATAATTTATATGGTAGAACAATGTTTGCCAGGTCAGCTAGTAATAAATATAGGCAAACGAATATTTCATAACGTCTATCTAAATGTTCTTTTTTATCGTTATCATTTCGTGTAAAATAAAAAAAATACGATTCTCTCACATGCACCTACCGGGAGACATTTAGATTTAATGGCCGCTGCTGGAAAATTGTTCATGAATATTCAGAGGTCTGTACTCTGTAGGGCAGTTTAAAAACATCCCTCTGACCGATGTCTTCAACAACATGCACGGCAGAAATGTGCTACAGCATCTCTGGGTAGCGCCTACTAGGGACTACTGTACCGGGAAAGAACCACGCACGTGTCAGAAAAATGTTGCCAGCCTGTATACGAGTACCTGTTTTATTCAGCAACATTCGCGCTACAGTTACACCTACATCATCGGGAGCCATTTTAAACGCTTATATTTTTGAACCTGTTCATACAATGAACTGCAGCTATAGCTAACCAATTACTTTTAAATTCATAGACGTATTTTATATTTTATTTATGCGTATAACGTGAGTAGTTACATGGTATTGTTATATTAGAGATGGATTTGACGAATTAGTAACAAACAATTTATGTATCATTAGCAACAGCACAATTGTAGTCGCGGAAATATAACAAATATAACAAATCATTCGATTGTATATATTACACGTTATCCACGTGTAACATTGGTTTAACATTTTCTGTATGTCTGAAAATGTTTTTGGTCGGTCGGTATGGGTATTGCAACGCTTAGAGCTGCCGCAACCTTCAATAAAACAATGGACCCATGCAAGGTTGGTCACGGAAGCGTTGCTTTTCTCTGACGTGTTCAGGAATGCGTTAAAGTGAAGCTATATATCAAACTTTTATTCACATAAAAGCAGCGAGGGCAGCATGCAGGCAGAACGCAGCAGCGGTTTGGTCCTGGACCATTATAACGGTTACTTATCTAGTGAACGACTTCACAATTTATATAAATTATAAACTGTACACAGACTTATGGAGACTAACAACCTCTAAAAAACTGTAATCCGTTATCACAATAATGTTTAATTTGTTTTATCGATTTCATTTTCCCAAAAAAAATGACGTGTAGTAATAATAAAACTTCCCTCGCGCTTCCCAGCCGGGCCAACCTGCCGAACATGACCGTCCGCGCGGGCTCTAGCTACAGTCTAGCGGGCGGCGTGGTCGTGAGCATCCAGAGTGTCACCGAGCACCCGGACTACGCGGCCAATCCGCGCGCCAACGACATCGCCGTGCTGCAGCTAGCCTCGCCGCTGCTGATCAGCAGCACCGTCAACATTCTCTACCTCCCGCCGCAGAACAACTTCATCCCTGACGGAGCCGCCTTCAACGTCGTCAGCTGGGGATTCGAATCCGTAAGTGACCTGGTACTTATTGGTAAGGTACGTGGGGTCGGTTGACAAGCGCCCACGTCTAACGGCTCAAATGCAGATACCTATATCACCTTATAAAGGACGAAATGAAGAAAGAAACTTTTTATGCCATCCGATTACAGTTAAAAAAAATAAAAAAACAATTTTTTATGGCAACGTCAATCAAATAGAGCCTGACGTGTATTGGAAATGCGTGGAACCTGAAGGAAAATAATTAACGTCTCAATGATTTTGATTGTAGGAAGGCGGTTCTCAACTTGATCGTCTGCGGTCAATCGTCCTGCAGAAAGTATCTCTTGACCAGTGCCAGGCCGCCTTCGCTGAGGTTGACAATGTCGCCATCGACGACAGTAAGATCATTTTATGTTTATTTTGGATATTTCTATACTATTATTTATCGTTGATTTTTTGAAGGAATGTTTAAGAAGGAAGACTACTGGTTTGTGTGGACAAAGCTGTCAGATTGACAATTTGACAGGACTAGAGTTGGCATTTTGGCATTTGTGTTAACGCCACAAACTCGTCATAGTACAACCCTATTCTTGACGATAATCACAATTGTCATCTAAATATTGAAGAAGTGTGAAAGGATTTACCAAGATTTACCAGTTTGCAGACATCGGAGATTAGATGTAAATTTTTACGAATCCTTTATTTACAAGATGACAACTGTATGCTCTTGTGTTTGAACAAAAATAATAATATACAGACCACAGACCTTTGGAATGATTTATTTTCATAAAATATGTGTTTGGCGTCGTGTCGACTTTCGTTGTAATTTCGTCAATTGCCAATAATTCTCATCTTGAGCGTACTTGAAATGACAATGAATTCACTACAATAATTTGTTCTGTTTTGCAGCGGTAATCTGCGCCGCCAACCCCGGCCAGGGGACTTGCTTCGGCGACACCGGCGCGCCCATGGCCCTCAACAACGTGCTCGTGGGCGTGGCCTCGACGTACCACGAGTGCGGCACCGACACCTACCCCGACGTGTTCACCAGGGTGGACAGGTTCACCAACTGGATCCTGGAGGTCGCTCGCGCGCCCGGCGGCGCCGGCGTTCCCGTTAGAGTTGCCACTGTTTAAATGCACTATACGTTCGTTGCACTATGTCTAGGTATTACATTACGTAAATAAACAATTCTAGTGCAATATTAAATTGATTTTTCTATTCTTATCTTAGTAATTGTGCAACAAATTCGAAATATTTTGAAAGTTTTAAGAGCGTCTGTCTCCTTTTGGTCTCCTGTGACGAACAGACGGACACGCGTAAGAAGACGTAAATCTGACTAGCCTTAGTTACGATGAAATAAAACAACAGAATAAATTTTATACAAAAAATATATTTAGCGTAATCTTTTATTACATATCCCACAATCTTACCGCGATTAACATTAAAGGGTCTAAAACAGACAAGATTGATACCAAAGTCGACAATTCTTTGGACGAATTACAATAAAAGTTACACTTTATATCATTCTCTAACATTGGATTCGGCAAGACGTTTTCTGGAAGGCACGACGTTTATTGCAATATATATATACATATATTCGTTACAGCTCTTTTTACAGGTGAAATTACAATCCATATTTCTAATTACCCACATAACACAACAGATACCGTACACTGGCTCCTCCGTGTGCGTCTACTGCCTGATAATCTGTAAATGGTGGGTAATGTTTGAAAAAAATGAAAATTTCGCCTATTTACAGAACTGTCACGATACTACTAAAATTATAATGTTGCAATCTTTGTACGGCCCCGCAGCACACATGCGAACGGTCAATCCAATTTAATTTCTTTTCTGATCCGGTACACGTTAGTTCTAGGTAAAGATGTCTTAGTTAAAGAAGCAAACAGCCTGTAAACTTTTTTTTAAAAATAGAATGTATTGTAATCAAAAGAGACTTCAAAAAAGGTATCTTATTATTCATTAGTCTGGCAATATTGTGTCCTTCTAAATTCAAATTTGAAACACCTGCTCGAATTCACACTGGAAAACTACCGAAACGTCAAAGCAGGCCGCCACCGGAACGTACGAAAAAAATTGCACCATTTTTTTTTCAATATTGGCAACACTAAGCGACACTTGTCCTATAAGACATTCCCTTTAAGAGCGTTAATTATTAAAAATACTTAACACTAAATTACATAATAATCTTCCCCCATCGGTGGTCCCATTAACGAATATACTAATTACCTCTAAAAGGCGTTTTAAGTTAGCTTTACTTTATCGTCAGTCAACATTAATTACAAAACTAACATTAGTTTAACATTAAGGAAAAATATGCGCCAAATTTTATGATCGCTATATTTTATAACAAATGTTAATGAAATGCTTAAAGATTACACAACACGGGTCCCACACTCTCAGGGGTCGGTTGGAACACCTGTTCACATTTCTCTCTATGGAGGAATATATCTTGCAGCAATAATTTTGTAAACAATTAAGAATCAATTAAATACAACGTCTAGTATTAAACAAAGAAGTTGACCATACTTTTATAAAGTGTCCAACTGTACCCCTATTTCCTAATATCTTATGGGTACGTCCGTAAACCACAGAGTATTTAATAATAACAAATACAGTATGTTACTAGCATTAACATTTTTATATATAGCTGCCGTTGAAATAATAATAACTTAATTCAACAATCTGAATGACCAGACAGTTGATATACTACATATACAAATTTCAAATACGTATTTATATATACTCATTTACACCCAAACAGAGAACAAATATATTTCCTGTATGGGAATCAAACCCCTGACCTATTCGGCAGCCAATCACTAACCACTACACCGCCCGGCCAGTGAAACATGCATTACAATGGAATTTTTTTTTTTTATATCAATGACAACAGGGACATAACAACACAGTAACAATTTCTTTCAACCAACACTAACTGATATTCAATCACTTAAATAAAAATGGCAGACACGATTTAAAAATACTCTTATATACAAGAAAAAAAGTAGCAAAAGGGCGAAGGCACAGTGGAGATTCGGGATAAGGTTATATTAAGGTTTTATTATTATTTTACTTAACGCTTCAAAAATAGTTGATTGTAGAACATATGGGAAGGAACTCGTGGAAGTCCTACTTTTCAAACAACGTGCATATAAAAAGATTAATATAAGCATATGGTAAAGCTTCTATAAGATAAAGAGAATTGTGAGATTCATCTATCTATGGTTCGTCTTCATATACGAGTACATTTATTTATTATTTATTATGTAATATACAAATCATTGTTGATACATCAAAGTTCCAATTAATTAGTGATCAGACAGACTTTATGGTAGAGAAAACATAGTTTCGAAATCATAAACAAATGGGAGTACTTAAAATATGTCACATATAGAACGTGGACCATAGAGGGTCAATAATAGAGGAAAAGTTATTGCTACTTTAGTTTTACTGGATTGTCTGTTCTGTTACCGTGCTACTCCTCTCTTTCTATATCCTTCATCGGAAAGAGAATAAGAGTGAGTTCTCGAAACATTGTAAGCTATCGTCTGGATGTTCTTAAAGATATCATAAATATAATAGCAAATAGTGATTTCATCATATTAAACCTGATTAAAGTATTTTATCAAGGTGTAAATGCAATTTGGACGGCAGTATAGAAATATACCATAGACATAATATACTGTAGAGAAAAATCAAGCAGGAAAATAGAACCACATAAGCTTGACAAGAAAAAAGATTACCAAATAAGCAATTGCCTAATGAATTTCAACTAAAAACTCATTATAATGTATTTTATACAACACAATCAATATTCGAGATATTTTTATACAATACCAAAAGTCGTATACAAATATTTATGCGCGTGTGTGTTTGTCCGTCTCGAAAATAAGATGTCACATATCCAATTTTGGATGATTTAAATCAGTGTTTGAGACCTAATTTATATCTAGATAGCTCGTTTAGCTGCTATAAATCTATATTCCCATTTGTATCAGGATATCCTTTTTTTTGTTAATACAATAACGTAATTATAGTAAAATTAAAGATATAACCTGCCAAATTGACTCGTTAACCGACAAGATTGTTCCAAATTTTGACTTATACCTTACAACGATACGTTTAAGAACTATTCTGCAACAAGAAGGATAACACCAAACCAGTAAGTAAATCAATTCTTAAACTTTCAACAAACGTCTACATGTAATTAGATATTTAATTAAAGCTATTCCACTGTATACTTAATGTAAGTAGGTGAATATTAACTATTACTGTTGTAAAACATATCGGGAGGTTTCTAAACAGTTGTATTAAACAAAGTAGTAAACTCTATCTTAACTTAAGTCCCTATACTGACCTGCAGCCACCATCTTCACCGAGTACTGCTTGATATTTCATGAGGATTAAATTACTGGAACAAATCCTTTGTTTTCCGAGTCTACTTATACTG
Source organism: Passova gellias (assembly GCA_018249975.1). NCBI lineage: Eukaryota > Metazoa > Arthropoda > Insecta > Lepidoptera > Hesperiidae > Passova > Passova gellias. Next base: position 8,442 of record DWUN01004060.1, read on the forward strand.
ATAATGTATAGTATGGCTGGTAAAATGTATGGTAGTGGATATTTTCCTGCTGGCTTTAGTCTCCCGGTCTAACACAGACTGACGAAAGAACAATATTCTATTAGAGTGTAGTCTGTAGTAGTCTGAAGGCTATGAACGGTAATCATGTATGACTTTCATCAAACGACAAGGAGATCTCGGTGTTTACTGGTATAATGTATGGTCAAAAATGCCCAATGATAAATGTTATTTCTAAACTGAAGTTTTAACCCACTTCGAGCCCTATACTTTTATGAGTGAAGGAGTTGTCCTTTAATATTAATGACACGATGTTTTAAAGTATTCACGCTGCACGCACAAACGGTCGTCCCGGATGGGAATCGAACCCACGACCTCAGGTTTCGAAGCCAGTTATTGATTAGATAATGTTAGTTGCGAGGGCGTCAGTCGGGGGTGGGGTCGGCCGGGTGCACGGTGAGCGTGACGGCGGCGCCCGAGTGCTTGATGAGTGCGACCAGCTCGGGGTGCGGCAGGCTGCGCACGGGGACGCGGTTGATGGCCACGATGGTGTCGCCCACGTGCAGCAGGCCGCAGCGCGCCGCCGGCGAGTTGGGGATTAGTTGGCCTGCAGAATAACACGTTTTTGACTCCATTTTCACTCGCAAATGTATTTTGAATCGGATTGAAGAAACCATTTCACATATAACACGTGAATAATGAACGAATCAATGAATTAATTGTACACTGATATCGTAGACACAAAACGGTCGAGTCAATTTTAAACAATTATTTGTATTCAAAAGCTGCAGCGAATAAGATGCTCTAAGGTGTGTGAAGTCTACCAATCCGCACTCGGCCCGCGGTAGACTGGGACCAAAGTCCCTCTCGCTATGAGAGGGTGCCCGGTCCAGCGTTGGACCAATAATAGAGTTGAAAAAACTTTTACTCACCAATGGTACTGGTGGCTTTATTGGTGGAGGAGATGACCACGAAGCCGAAGCCTTCCCCCTCCTTCCTATTCACTGTCACGTCGTACGGCGTGGACGACCAGCCGCCTTTCGACGACTCGTATTGTACACCGTACCTGTATAATGATACGTATTCATTGTGATTGTAACTAAGCAGTTAAAACTAAAGTTAGTAGGCAACGAGATATATAGTCCCGATTAATGGACATACTGAATTTTTTGTAAATCAATAATATCATCCATAATCAAAATTGTCTATGTTAGTTGTATTGTCAAATTTGTGATTATTGTACACCACCACAGAGCACATAGTAGCGACGAACAGAGTCACTGAGAGGTGAAATGTTCCAACTTATGTTATAGTGGCGTTAGACACTGACAGCGCGGGGTGCGGCGGGTGCGCGGCGTGCGGGGGGTGCGCGGCGGGCGGGGGGTGCGCGGCGGGCGGGGGGTGCGCGGCGGGCGCGTAGCGCGGCGCGGGGTGCACGATGCTGTAGGGCGCGGCCGGCTCCGCCCTGGAGGACGGCCGAAGTGTCAACTGATACTGCTACTTAATATTTTTTTTCATTGTCTCTGTAATCGTGCACTTTTGCACACGAAGCCCGCGAATAAACTGCTTTTTGTTTTCTTTTCTAGTTCAGCGTTTATCATTGTAAAACGGTTCCATATAATTCTACAAATCACTTACAATAGTTAAAACATAATTCAACATAGCGATATACGTACGTCAGTAGCGGTCGATGTGCGTGCGAGGCCACCATGGCGGGCAGCCCCAGCGCCTGGATGTCTGCTCTGTTGTGTCTCACCCCTAGGGTTACCTGCAACACAACGTTTAAAAATAATTCGTTTTCATAACGTGAACCGATTTGCCACAGCCCTACGATATTATATGCTGGACATGTACATCATCCAGAAACTCGAAAAGTAACAGACAGATGGAACTTTACAGAAGTAATGGAGTATTGATTACAGAGATAAAAATGGGTTTGCTATGATCATTTCCAAACTATGCTATTAAATTATTGTGTATACATTTAGCGACTGGACTGGTCGGGTGGTTGTTGACCACGACTGCAAAATTATAGGTCATAAGTTCGCTTGGGACCCAGGGTAAACGTCTGTGTGATAAGCTCATTTGTTTGTTCTTTGTCTGGACGTACTAAAAATATCTATATAAGTATTATATAGCATGTATATACGTTTATCAATAGTCCAGTTACCATAACACGGGCATTTCATTGCCTAATTTCAAATCAGACGGCTGTGAGTGGGGTTCTAATTATTATTATTATTATTATTATTATTATTAACAAACTGACATGTCCCCGCGAGGCGGCTTGGCACACGTAGGCGACGGCCCGCGCGTGCGTGGCGCCCGCCAGCGGGATGCCGTCCACCGACGTCAGCAGGTCGCCCTGGCGCAGCAGCCCGTCCGCTGGACCGCCTGGGAGAAAGACATATTAATAACCAAGTGTAAAATACAGAATGAATAATAAGAAAATTTGAACTATCCACCTGTTTATCTACAATATTACGAATTTGCTTGTTGCGGTATCCAAAGTTAAAAGAAAAATCTCTGATTGACTGCCGTTTAGAAGCTGCTTAGAAGAGGAAAATACAAAAAGAAACCCTCTTTACATCAAGACATATGGACATGTTAAAATTAAACATAAACGATTTCATATGCTGATGTTACTAAAGAAATGTTTGATATTTTATGAAAAATTAGTGTAATGTTCAATATAACATTTTAGTTATTATGTTGACTGCCTCGTTGGTCGTGCGGTTGCTAGCGCGACTGCCGATCGGGAGGTCCTGGGTTCAAATCCCGG
>DWUN01004061.1:0-11220 GCA_018249975.1 Passova gellias
AAATTGTTTGTTTGTCCAGATTAATGTTCCGAGCGGCTTAACAGATCTTGCTGGGACTTTCGCTGGACGGTAAAAGATCTTTTAGGGCTACATAATAGTACGTTTTATCTGGTAGATTAAGGGGTTCGTCAGAGAGAAACCCCGTAAAATTTTGGTAATTAGAAATTTTCATGTATTATTAATAGAAATTATTGTTTCTATCCTACTAAAAATAGTTCAAGAAATTCTCGATACCAGGTTATAGTTAATTAGATTCATCATCATTAACTTATTATTAATGTATTATTCATATATATCATAAACTTATATTGTACTAAACACAGATTAAATATAAATTACATTACAAACTTATTGTGGTATTTAATAATAATATAATCAATGTCATTATTAGATTATGATTATAATAATATAATTATAATATTATTATAACTATTCGCACCAGAAGTCTGACGTGGGATGTTTGATACTTCCATATAATAAAGAATGTGGTTTAGCAGATGATACAATACTTTAACGTCATTATTCCCATATGAACATCTCTTTCGTTTAATAAAAAGAGCTCTTGAGTGATGGTGATTGTCTGCATTATCGCACATCATTCTACATTCATTTCTCTTTATCTTGATGAGAAAGGAAACAAATATTATATGTTATAATTTACGTATAATCAAATCAGATCGTTAGCGAACACAAATGTTAAGTGTACGATTTTAATAGAACAGTGTACTAAGGTAAAAGGAATGGTGTATTTTCACATTTAATTATTGTGATTTGTAAATCATACGGCGATGTAATTTTCGTGGATTTCTGTAACTGTTTTTTTAATAACCGTTTTAAATGAATCAGCTATTCGTAACTGAATGGGTACAAATACTTTGTTTTAATATAAGTATATATCTAATAGTCATTACAGCTGTGCTTTAGGTATTATTTTGAGAACTCACTACGCCATAATTTTTCTCTATTAATAACATATATTTTGCATTACATTATATAGTTAAATCTATCTTCCTTAATACAATAAATATTTTTACATAATCGGTTTCACAGTAACATAACGATAAGTTTTATGTATAATCTAATTATTTTATCGAAAACATAGCTTTCTTTTAAGTAGATATAGTTCGATGCTGTCAGTGGTGTTCATAAGTATCTCGAAGCTTTAAAAAGTGCTCCGCATCAGAGCTGCTAATGAAAAATACTTACCAAGGTAAGATACTTTAAAAGCTTGGAATTAATTAGACAAGTTTCGCTCTATAGTATATTAGCATATCCTCGAGTAATATAGAGTGTTATTTAAATTTAAACTCACAGATATTTCACTTATAAACGTCATGAACATAAAAAATATCGACATGTCTTCCATGCAAAAGGCTAGTGACTAGTCTGTATGTCGCAAATTTTATGGACGCTCTAACGATTTCGATGCCATTATTATAAATCTGGGGTAGACTGTTTAAAGTGCCCTGTGAAATACAAATATACCCTTGGTCTCAAATTTCAGTAACCGTAACCCCTAAGGGATACTACTACAATGGTAATTAATTTATAATACAGGTCCATAACATATTTAACTAACATAGATAGAGATAAGATACGATATAACGATGTTAAAGGTTTTTATATGATATATTAGAAAGGAGAAATTGAAATAAGAGCTATTATACTATATGAAAGCAGTGAGTCGTGCCGCAGGGAAAGATCTCTAACGAGTTTCTGCCTTATGTTTGTGAACTTCGCTTCAGGTCATGGCGAGAATATTTATTATAAAATAAGAAACGTGTTCTACTAATACGTGAACAGTTTATACAGCCTCATTTTAATTTGTCCATCCTAAATATAATTTCTGGGCAAATTATTTCAACAAGAAACCTTAACGATCTACATCATAACCGTACATACATCCACTAATTTTATTTTCTATGCAGAAATAGGTAAAGGTAAAACAGTTTAGTACGTTTTATCTTCTCCATTTTTCAACCCATTTTCCATTTTTTTGTTTGGTAGCTATCGATGAGCATTATTGCTATCAATAAAAACATTTTGAAAACGCAATAAAAAAAATTTGTTAAAAATTTCATCAAATTTCAATTTGACGGTCGATCTTTGACGTCTGGGCGAGATCTAGTTGTATTAAATAATTCGAATATACGGCTGTCTTGGTCCACTATTTGACTACATATGTATATGTCGCACCAACGCCATTATTCGCTGAAGCCCGTTAAAATAATGCAGTTTTATTTTTTAGCGACAAATCTTTCAATGAAGATAAATCTCAATTTTTTGATAAAATCCTACCACCTAACTATTATACGTATAAAATTTTTCGTATATGATAAAACTTTTACATCGGCTCCTATATTTTAGAATATTATATTTTGCAATAGCGCATATCCTATTAATTGCTTTGCTCGAAGCAAAAACAGGTCCGCAACAGTATTTTATTGCACAATTTAAGTGCAATCACAAAGTTACAATAAAATGAAACAGTTTATGCGCTGAAAATTGCTTTTGAAGTGAAAATATAGCAATTCTACAGTTGTATTCATTCCTGCAAAATTTTGTTTGTAAAATGCAATTTGAGGACTTTCGAATAAATATGTCCATCGTCTATATAACGTACGTATCTAACATACACAGGCATATCGACATAGACAAAAAGATTTATTCAGAGTTTGACAGAGAATAGGTAAACCTTATTATTATTAATAAAATACATTATATTTTATTAATAAAATATAGGTTATTAATAAAATATAACATTCACCTAGACACTTTTATACTTCCCATGTTGTCAATTTCATTTTGAATGAACGGTTACTACATTTATTATATCATTAATTATAACCTAGTATCTCTGCGAGAGTAGTAGTCATTGCGAGATCTATCTTGAATTCTTATTCTGTTTGGCGTGCATTTAAGTCTGACTGCGGTTATTTTTGGCTAAGCTAAAAACGTCCATATGCCGCAGGTAGGTAACTGCTGTATATTGTTGAAGGAAGAAGGTGCTTGATCGCTGTCTGCTAAGGTTTTGTACTAAATGTCCTTTCTTCCTTGATACCCCGAATTGATTTTCTGTTTCCACAGTCGAAATACAATCCAATCCGAGGGACCCTATAACCAATCATTGGCGTAGACAGTAAATATTCTTTCCGTAGTTATCTTTACTTGTGCGTACCGATAGAAGTATGAACAGATACTGAGAAAATGTACTTAAAATCCTGAACAAAATCGAAGGCATTCGCCAATCGCATTGCTAACCGTATCCAGGATGTAAAAGGTATTGAAAGTATTCACTCGGGTTTTATTTTATTTCGAGAAAGGATTTTCCGCCGTCCAGGTTCGACGGTCAGATAAAGTGCGCCCAAATATAAAGTTTCAATTCCATCGCTGCGTCGACGTGCGGTGCTTGCCAAAAAAAAGAAAGCCCTTTGATTCAGCCCTTTCTCACTCTGTTATACATTTGATCGTTTCACTATTGCGGGCCGAAGATATGAAGCTTTCATTAGACGTATTACATGTTCATGTTGACCGTCGAAAGCAAATCATTGATGCGTTTGTTGCTTTGAACGGATAACTTTTTTGTATACATGGTAAGCCATTATTAAATTGTTTTTAGAATAAATCTGTCTTTACGGTTAATTACATACCTGTTAAAACACTAAAATATGAAAATTTTGGAGTGTATAAACGAAACTTTAAGTAGACCTAATCAATTACAATTGAAATATATCACACAATAATAAATCCGTAAAATTTTGAGTTATCCTCTAGCAAAAATCTAAAGTTTCAAATCTAACCTGATTAAAGTTTTATTAATGCATACAATATTGGATCAATATTTTTTTTGGTTGGGAAAATATTTTGTAAGATTTTAATCCGTAGATTGGAGTACGGGTTTCGTGCAAGATTTGCTTAAACATAAGTTTCTGCTACACCCGAGTAAGTACAACTATATCTATGTACTTCACTTAGGGATGAATTAAGGCTAACCGCCAAACACGTATTGAATGTTGCGAGCGGAGGAAGCAACGCATGTGAACATTGTATGTATTATTCGGCGCACAGTAGATCATTTTATTCTGGGTTCAATTTTCATTACTGTTTATTATTATGATAGGCATAAAAATTAATAACTTTTATTATCACAGTGAAAAAGAAATAATGAAATACTCAAAATAATGAATAGCAATGGTAGCTTATACGTATACTAAGATTGTTAACACTATCAAGGAACAAAAATCATCGGTACTGAATGAATGACAGTACCTACATAAATGTTTCATAATTAATTGTTTAAAAAAATGTCAACAATGAGAATAACACAGATATATATCATTAGATTACGAATCTAGATTTTCGAACATTTAAAGGAAATTTAAAGGATACTTGGGAAACGTAAAGGTAACGCCCAAATTTGTTTCCAAATTGAAGAAGAATAATAAAACATAATATTATATCTTTATTTCAAGCATGCAAATACTCCTCTGGATTGATTACATTTCAAAGCCTTTATTGTTCTTGTCTTTGTTTCATATACCTATACATTTTTGATTTCATACAATCCCAACGTAACAAATACAAAAAGGAAGGCTAGGTTACCTAGCTGTTCAGGTTATGTAGCCTAATGTGGATATCGATTTTCGAAGGAAATGTGTTCAAACAACGTTAACAGACATCCAAACGGTATGGACAGTCGGCGCTTCACGTGGAAACCGCATGCTTCTGCAAATTGATTTTGTCCAGTAAATTTACAGGGCCCAATAGCTATAATGCTGCTTATTAACCTGACCATCCGTGTGAAAGCATGCGTCATCGCTAAAGGCAACGTCGTTTAGACGTTGTTTATTGGGAAATATGTAGGTACTTATTTCTTTTCATCATCTTGTATACATCTTTTTATAACCTTCTAGCTATCAGGGACCTATTACGTTTATAAAAATACATTAAAATACACTAGTAGTACCGGATACGATGGAATACCTTTGATTTACATAAGCTGCTATTTTATAAATCTATGTATTAAAAATAAATTTTGTTCACTAATCTGCTTATACGTAATTAAGCAATATTCTAGGAAAACGTAACTGGGGTAGAAAAGGCTTTTGATGATGAAAACATGTAGAAGATCAATATGTTAAACTTGGCCGAATTAATGGGTCCAAGCATCATTTTTAAAATTCCAAGCTATTAACATTTCTATTACGATTAATTTATGAAACTGCTACAATCGTAAAAGTAGACATTGCAAGCGAAGAAAACGTAGGTATGTAGTGTAGTTATTTATTTTTCAAAGAACTTTAAAAGTAGAATCAGGTACCGGCCTCTAATAATAACATTATAGTAAATTATAATACCATAGTAGATTACAATACTATTTAAAATAATTACGAATGAAATGTAGTAATAAAGAGAAAGAGCCCAATTAACCCGAGGAACTACTAAATTGCTAAGTGAAACGCATTATCAATTTGCAACTTCCTTTAACTGGGTTAATTTAGCGAGACCATAATGTTGAGCAGACAATTAATCTCCGTCCAATCCGCGTCACATCAGCTTAATTTCGTAGCTTATTTAGAAGTAAAGCTATTCTTTTGTCGTATACCTATTATTCACATCGAATCATGGTCGTAGGTATGTATATAGCTACAGTATATAGCTATAGAGACAATCTGGACCCATAAAATGCACTCGTCAGCAGCTGCAGATGTGTTTGCACAAATATTTTATGGGTATTTCACAGGCAATTGAAACTCGCTCCATCTGTTAAAGGTCGCCTGTGTACTGACACCAATTCATGAGAGACACGTCGAAATGGGACTTTATATGAACATCCCAGATATAAAATCGCTCAGTAAATCAACCCGCTTTTTACGACCGCAATCAATTTGACCGATAAACAATAAAACATTTGTTATGAATATTTATGGGAAAAATAAATGTATCTAATTTGTATATTTTGATAGCTTATGAGATATAGTGTGGGGTAAAATACACTCACATATTAAATGTAGCAGCTAAATACAATAATTATCTAATGTTACTACTTGAAGTACAACAAATTATGACAATTATTTATTTTGGACTTCTGCCGAAGTCATGGGTAACAATTTATACTTTTTTAAATGAGGATACTTGCATATTCAACAAAAATTTTCTTAAACGACGAATTTGATTTGACGTAAATTTTCAGAGAGTTTTCCTGAATCGGAAAATTGTAACATCCTAGGTGTACCATTCAAGTGAAGGTTACGAAAATCGTAGTTTCAACGGCTTAAGTATACTTTTGAAATAATTTAAGTTATTTATATTTAACTATTAAATGGCCCTAGATAAAAGTATTATGATGCGCTTGTTATCATATAAGTAAATTTCGATTCCTCAAATATGTTTTTGTAACTTAAGGATTATTTTGTAATTAAGTGTTTTGGAAGTTAAAGACCATTCTGAAATTGTGAAGAAGTTATTATGTGGGTAATTTGTTTTATACCTTTTGCGGATCATCAGCTTGGTTCTTTAATATTACTTCTAACTTATACAAAAGGTTCCACAAAAGTTGGACTTAATGCGTGGAAGCAATAACAACATAAACGAGCAAACACAATTAAGAGGTAAATATTATATGTATATATCCATATAACACATACATGAAGTGATGCTTTATAATTTCTGATATACATTAATATTGTTCGATAATATTCTTCAATTAATAGCAATTTTACTTAGTTTATTATTATTGGCTCCTTTCACTAAAGATATAAGGATGTAAAATACAAATAAGTGTACTTTTAATCTGATTGTCAACCGTATACATGGTATAAAGCGTGTTGAATTATTTCGCTACAATTTTATTTTATTTTATTTAAACTAAGAATTTTCTGGCACAGACGTGGGTACCAGATATGTTGGTCAGATAAAGTGTGCACGAATATAAAGTTTCAATTCCCCGTCGTTGGGGCGACGTGCGGCGCCTGTCGAAACGAATGACCCTTTGATCCGGTCCTTCGCCGCTCCGGACCTTACAACATGTGATCGTTTTCTTATTGCGTAATGAATTTTTAATCAACATCCTTATCATTTGGTTATCAATACGACGATGATAGAAGCAAAGTTTGTTTAGATACTGTGGCTTTTTGGAGATACCATTCTACAACAATCACTTATGGTGGTTATTGCGGTGTTTTGACATCATTAGATAATAATAAGAATTATTTATTAATAATATATAATAAGATAAAATATATATAATAAGAATTATTTATAAAATTAGAAGCTAGTAGAAGTAATAGTCAATAATGGCCACTGCCTCCCAATGGCATCTGCAACTAGTTTCTGTAATATCGTCGTCATTTATGACGTGATATTAAGTTCGTCATTTTAAGAAATAAGTTATTCAACTAATTTTACTGTTATACTCACTACTACTAGTCGGCATTCACTGGTTGAGAATAAATTGCAGTTTATCCGTCGAACATGTTTTAAAGCGAGCGCCCCCAGTCCGCGCGTGTGAACATCCCACATTATTTGGAGCCCGTTGGTGCAGCTGCGTCTCATCTCATTCCGTGTCTCGTTGTCAATGTTTCTGTAGCCAAACATTTTGTCTTCTTTGCAAAATATGTGCGTGTTTACGTTTATTTTCATTTTTTCTGAGATCAGTGGTAGATATCAGATATAGCAGTTCATTTTAAATGATTACATTATTACACGTTATATTGTAAGTTTATTTATGATATTTTTATGTAACCAACTACAATTTCATAGATTTCTATAAAGGCGAGACCAGAGGGTATAAGAAGTTTGACGTGAGTCGGGCTCAGCTTCGCGGGAGTTGCTAACTTAATTCATTACCCTGCGCGGTGTTTGAGTTCCGTGAGCAGTTTCGGCAAACGAATATAGTGTTGCTTGCTCTCTGCTGCTGACTCTAGGGCTGGCGAATATCTTTTGATCTGTCTCATTAGCTTCATTGGCTTCTTCTTGTTCTACTGTCATTATTAAGGGACTCCTATAATCTCCATAAACATTTTTTACATGTACCGTACTTTAATATATATTGTAGTTCAGTTTATGGCTTCATAGTATCCTGAAAGGAATTGAAGGTGATAATAATAAAGAGGGACAATAATAATAAAAGGTTTTACAAATTTACTTTTAAAAATGTGAGTTTCTTGGACTTAGCAAACTAGCAAACATAGTAAATACCAGTTAAGCATAGGTATATTTTTAACATCGGTTGCATCCCTACTCTTGCTTAGAGAGCTGGTAGTTAGCTGATTGACATCAACGCGAGTAAACGAGGCCTGCAGACATTTTACAGGTGTCATGATGTACTTTGATATAAATATAATACATACCTATATAAAAGAATAGAATCTAACGCTAATGTTAATGTTTTTAATGCTACGTAACTTAGTTTATGGAGGTAGTAAGGTATTTTTTTTTCCGTATTTTTTTTTATTTTTTTATATTATTCTATAACATCTTAAGATTATTGTGTGAAATTTTGAAGTTGTTTAGAGTAAAATTGACAAAGATACAGAGGATTAAGTATTTATCTCTCTAGTCAGATTTCACGCTGCCGAAAATAGTTACCTGACGGCGCAAGCAAAAGCGACCTTTTTATGAATTTTCTTGCAGCTGCTCGATTCTTTTCGTCAAATCATCACTCCCCTTCTCTTGTCGATGGACCTACGTGTACAAATTCACGTACCTGTGTGTTTGAATGCTATTTTGAAAACAACATTTAATTGAAAATTGTCCATTCTACCGAGCAGTTATACGTGCAGTGAATTTTCGTTTTTAATTTTTACTGTAATTTTAAATATATTTTTTGAAAAATGCCAAAAATAATTTGCGGAGAAGATCGGGAAAACACCCATTCAAAATTGTGAAGACCTAAAAAACGAGTAGATACCTCCCCATTAACGTGAGAACGACGGTATAACAGCAAATAGCGCATCAGCGAAAAAAAATAAGATGAATACGTTTCTAGTCAGGGCAGAAGATTTCGTAAAACATTATCGTATCGTGCATTTTTTGCTTGTTTTTTCGATAATTTCAACTGCAGTGAAGTGAAGTGTGATGGAACAATTAGTTATCAATCCTGCAAAAAAGAAGGCCTTGGATTCAATATCAAAACTACATTTGAAACATGTAAACAGCCTCGATTTATTCCGTCTCCAGAAAGGATTCAATCAGGTGCTTATTAAATATTATAAATCGAGCGGAGCTAGAAGCTGAAACAGTAACGAAGGAAGCAAGAATTCAACGCCGACCAGAGCAAAAGATGCTCTAGACATCCTGAGTGAAAGCCTTTTGCTTTATGGAGCTGGCACCGATGATTCAATGTAAGTAAAAAACAAACAATATTCGTTTTAGAGTGTAAAAATCTTTACAAATCTTTAAACGCGTTTTTCTCACACTTGCCTTTTTCATGGTCGGTGTCCACTGTAGCTTAAAATCTATTACACCGATTCTGTTCAAATTTTGTGCAGTGTTTCTTTACTTCGTTCACGAGGTAAAGACGTCGAGTTTCTTTTTAAATTTTAACATATTTTAAAATACCAAATTTTCGAGTTTTTTGATGAAAAACCGGTGTTTTGACTTCAAAGCGCTGTAAAAACTTTAAAAGTTAAAAAAAGTCGACGTTGTTTCCTGCGAAAATTCATTAACTAATGAGATCAATTTGGTTTTTTGAGTTTAGTTGATCCAGTGATGAGTTCTGAGGGACACCGCAATCGAACTTTTTTATGAGACGTCCGCGGAGATTCGCTACCATCAGCTCATTTCTTCATAAATTCAATAAAAATTTCACACAATATTCTTTAAACATAACTTTATAATGTAGTAAATTTAAAATTTTAATTAAATCAACTGTGTCCCCTAAAAAAAATCCCAAAAGTATGCTTGTTTTACACCGAATTAACCTTACTACTACCTTATTTATGGATGATCATCATAAGGCGCTAAAAGTGGCAAAATATAAAAGTTTATTTTCAAGCCCGTCGCTTTCGTCTTTTTCATCGGTCCAGTTGCTTTGCTGTGCTCTAGTAACTTTTGAAGTTATGTAATTATAAATCCATATTACGTTATTTTATGGTAATTAACACGGACCATCGAGAATTTAATTTGAAAGTAGAATCATATCCAAGTATGGAAGGAGAAACAGGTGGTTAGTAGCGGTGATAATAGTATGTTTATTAACTAATAAAGAAGAACAACTGTTTTGTATAGTTATAAGAATGTCTTATATAGCACACATACCTACATAGTGGGCTATTAACGGCTTCATTTTAATACTCAGTAAATATTTTGTTTCGTGGTTAAAACATGTATTGCACCCTCAGAGAAATCCGGGACGTTAGAAAAGTTAAAACGGTTTGGGTATTTAGGAAAACTATTGTCATTTTTTAAGGGATCTTGGACAGTTTTTGCATGTTAATAAAACATACTTTATGTAATTTTATATGGATTGATCTTGTTGTGGTTGGAAATAATTAATTCAAACAAATTCGACAGTCGGTTAAAAGTCAACAATTGAAAACAAGAAGTTTCGAATGTATGGTTTTTAAAATGTGAAATTTTGATAATTTGCATATTCGGTGCAAGAATCATTTTGAAATTCAACCATGTCTTTAAACTCCTTAAATGGAATATTTTTGCATTCATGAAGCGTATATGAGACAGGGCGTTATTTCGCAAATAAATTGGGCTGAGGTGATACTCGCACAAATGAAGGGAGATCGAGCGGGGCTTGGGGCCAGAGGGATCAGAATTTGTGAACGTTAATGACGTGTGCGACGCAGTCTTAATAAACGCCGCAAAGTAGCTATACATAATATACACACAAATGAATGTATCATGTGTTTTTCTCATATTAGGTAAAGTTAATAAAAAAATGAAACCAGTTTTAGTAGATATTGTAGTTTAGATTTCTTGTTATCGTCATACCATGGCATTAATTGCAATAATTTTCATTATAAAATAAAACTGGAACATGATTAATAATTATTAACAGATTAAAGTAATAACATCATTATACCATATACCATGGTATTTAAATTTTACGAAACAATCTAATTTCTTCGTAAATTCTTAAGCGCGATTGATTTCATCTAGTGAAATCGTAATGAGAAATTCGTGTAGCTGATAAAATACAGGACATGTGTTTGTGCTCATTCACGCAATCGCCACACTCGTGGCAAGCGAGAGTGAAATATTTCA
>DWUN01004062.1:0-11219 GCA_018249975.1 Passova gellias
AATAGGCTCACCACCTATTCCATTGTGGGACTTAAACGTAACTGGTGAAATGTGTACTACACTCCTCTGCCTACCCTTTCGAGGATTACAGGCGTGATGTTACGTTTTCAATCAAACAATTTTACGGTTTCAGAACAGATACTTGGATATAAAAGCGTACACCAACAAGCCTTTTATTTTTACGAAGTACTCGGTACTTCAGGAAGCTTTTGAGTCGCTGAATTTTATTGAAGAAACGCTGCTGAATACTAAGCATGCAAATGAGTAATAAAATATAGGTAAGTTTTTAGCATCAGAGGTGCGTTCCAGGATTTGAACCCAGACGCTCGGAGTCAGACTGAATTTCAAACTACATGCTACCACTGCCCTGATTTCACCAAGTAGTATCTGGTAGATTACATTTATATCAAAGATTTTCGTATTCCTGTTACGAGTATTATAACTACCTCGTTAGTATTGTTATATTTGCATACAACCAAATCTCAATCTGCTCCCACTTTTTTTGTAAAGATACGACCGAAGTTTGTTGTGTATCTTTACAATAAAAAGTTTATTGTACAAACAGACCCTCCGCAACATTCAAAACAAGGACCCGACCGCAATTGACGTTCGGACGGAGAACGGCACAATTTGTTTACACTAGAAACTAGTTATCCATAGCCATTGTTGAAATAAAAATTAGTAATTTCATTCACGGCGCGACAAAAGGGGGAATATCAAAAGAATTGCATCGCCTCGCTTTATAACCACAGTTCAAACATATTTTCATAAGTAAGCCTGCAGCATGACAGTACGTCAAGGAAATTGTTCGCCTTTTTTGTACTGCGGTGACGAGAGCAGTTTTAAAAGATTTGCACTCCCGAGCGTATAAAACCACAGTGCACAGAATGTTGATCCATTATAAAATGTGTAACTACAGAAGGTAAAGCGAAATGTGTGGTATTTTATTGTACTGTGTGTCAGATAATCAGCGGCGCGGCAAGGGACAGCCGTGACGAAATTGTGTGGGGTAGTGATGCAACCCTTCCGTACTCCGCACCGCGATCTGCGGCCGCGGCTCGCGGGGGCTGGATCAAGTAGTTTTGACAATTCTTTACATTTTTACAGTAAACAAATAAATGTATTTAGCATTACAGTTTTAATTGATTGATAACATTAACGGTTGATAACAAAATTTAATTATCGCTAATGATAAATTTCCTTATGCGATACTCGTAAAAACAAGCAAGTGCTTATTGCCGCAGCAATGTGTATACGAAAATATGACTGGCCCCTTTGGTCCAGTGGTAAGTAATTCTGACCGCTGGGCCGGGGACTGTGGGTTCGATTCCCACCCATGACAAATATATATGTAACGATCCCGGGTGCTCGCTCCGTGTGAAAGTGTACGATTATCTGTACAAGAATTTAACTCATCGATTGAATGTTTTTGTCTCGTGAAAGCTGTTTATATAAAGCCTTATACGAGTTAAGATACTGGAAATTAAATCTTTGTAACAAAACAATTATATTGTCTAATTGAGATTCAGAATATCCTACATTCGTACCGAGTGAAGTATCAAAATCCCCGGGCAGGGTAGAACCCACCCCACGTGGAAGCGTGAAATTCGTACAATAAATGCCTTTGTATTGCGGCGGCTGTTGACTTTCGGCCGCGACGGCTCTCAACAATACCTACTTTACGGCCGCGGGCACATTTTGCTACTCTTCGGCTACAAGGGAAAAGTAAACAATAGTGAAAGCATCTTTAATATTTTACATAATTTAATGTAACAAATATATCTTACGTTTCAAACAAGTAACCTTTTCAGTCCTTTAGAAAGTATGCTTTCGACTATACTCTTCAATTTGAATAACGTCTCTCGAAAAATCTTTAAAAAATATATTATTGTTGTGATGATACGGTTCATTTGTCTGCGTATTCGTAATGCGACGTGCTTTAATGGGGATATTGCCTTATGATCGATTCACTTTTAAAATGATTCGATAAAATATTAGGAAAGCCTGGCCTCATAGCGACGACTATAAATTATCGGTACATCCATAAATAGTTCCAAACAATTAGTATGTCGTCGTAGTCGGTCTATTCACAGTTATAAACGAGCCGTGTTCAGACAGCGTGTGCAGACAACTTGGGCGTAATATCCACAATTAGGTGCAGTATAATTATAACACGGTTGAAGGCGTCGATAAATTTTCGAACAGTGGGTCGGCGCGGGCGCACGCGGGCGGCTGTTATGGGCAGGTCGGTCGAGACGGGCGGAGCAGACGGGCGGCTTACGACACTCGATAGCTGCTGGGCTTGAACATTATTACAGTAAAGCGTATTTATAATTCAATCATAAAAAAACGAGCTTTTACTACTCAGAGATTTATGTAAAATAATCTAACACATTCATCTCGACGTCGATGAAATGAATTATTAATAGTATGGTCATGATTACTTACGTTACAATTATTATTCTATTTGATATAATAATTATTAGAAGAACAATACCAAATGAAAGCCTAAAATAAAAACTCCTGTTGAAATAATCTTGTTTTACAACTTTTCACATGTATATAACCTTTAGTTTCTTATTTACTTTTGAAGCAAACAGCTGATAGGCGCGGTTTTTTCTAGGTAGCTGGGTAGACTACGCGTGCCGGCCGCGGTCCACCCGCTCGCTCGCGCGGCCGGCTCGTCGCGAAGTCGCTCCGTTCGGAATCGCCCGCCAATCCTATAATTTAAAGTAAAATGGGACAATGTTCTGTTGCCAAACCTACTCGCAACGGTAATTAGCTTCGACGCACGGATCCGACGTTGAACTCGTTCGATAAGCATTTTCAAGGGAAAATATTTGAATGTTTTATCTACGATATCTTAAGAATCGTTCGTGGTTCTCCAAAACCCTAGACGAGTAGAGCGATGCATCGAGCCGATGAAACTAATATTCGTGCTTTAAAATTTAGCTAAAAAGAGTGATAATTCCTTCCCAAGCAATATTACATTACATTTATATTGTCTTATCTGTTCAAACGTCCCTGATTAAAATGATTTCGTAATTAATTTAATTACGCTCTTTTGGATTCAACGTACAATACTTGGAAAAATTATCTAACAGAGATAGATAAAATGTTTCCGAATATATTATGTATAGTAATTATAATACAGTTACAAAAATACAATGAAAAAAATTCGATTTAAACTCTATGTATTTTTGAATCATAGGCAGTGCACTCGGAGGTGTCGAACACATTTTAAGCACTGTTTCAAAGGACTCTTTCTTCACAAGTACCCATGTTCAATATACTCTCATTCACAATATTTATCATTCGAATAGTTGAAATATCGAATGGTTCGCGAATACGCGTCTCGTATTAGTCGATGTGACGGTGGGCTATTGCGATCGATCGATTTTATCGGGCCCAGTATTTACCGGGACATAAATAAAACTGTTATCCAACAAGGAAGCAGCGGCAGGTGTATTACATCTCGTAGCTCGGTGTGCTCGCGGTTGCGTCACGGTGCCGCACCACGCGCCGCACCACGCGCCGCGGCAGCGGCGGCCACCAGCTGTTCCAGATCTCTCCAAAGATTCATAGTTCAAGCGGTTCCATCGCAGTCGATAATATAATTTACATGTGCTCTGTTTCCAAAACAAATGACATTTTTGAGATGAGTGTAAGCCGTCAATAATATAGGCTTTCAATTTCATTTTACCATTTTATCATCTCTATCGTGGTCCTATTCGTTCTTATATAACAAATTAACGGAGCAATCCAGCCGGACGCAGCCTGCAGCTTGAGACGAAATGGATAGGAGAATTACTATTCGTGTCTTCTGTATGCAGTTATAGAACCTTCGGTATGTGAATGAAAATATTTAAAGTCAAATAGCTCTGAATATTAAATTGGTTTTGACAAAGCTGTATTTACAATTCCAAATTTCCAGCATTAATACTAATGCAATAAATGAACAATGACAATCTTTTTTGGTTTTATTCCGGAGCTGTTAAGGAGCGAATGACAATTTGAGCCGATACAATTTATGAATGAACTGAAACACTTTATTTGGCAATTTAGCGGATCATTAGCTCGCAACTCGCTCGTCTATTAATCAAGGAAGGCAACACTTCATCGCGATTATAAGCCTTCAGCGAGGGTGCACTGGGTCTATATAAATTAGCTAGCGATGAAAACACTGAGCCGGCTAGGGGTGGGAACCGTCGATGAGCTATATCGAGGTTAAAAATGCACTAATAATACCTACTGTGTAGATTGTTAATCACGATAAATAATATTATATCTACAAAAATTGTTCGGTAGTAATTAGTTTTGTGTAGATAAAGTGCTGTGTCCCTGAATTCTTGCTATATCGACTCTCATATGGTGAAGCTACTAGAACAATTTTAAATTTCAAAAATCTTCAATCGAATTACATTTTGCAAATGGTGAAAATGGATCAATTATTTTTCTTAATAAATCTATAGGAAGTTATTTATAAAGTTCTGTATAGAACTTGACCAGTATCTTTATACATAAGCAAAACATTCTCTTCATAACGTATCATTTTGATTCCATTCTTCAGCCTATAGAAGTCCTTTGCTAGATATAGGCCTCCTCCAATCCACACCGTTACATCCGATTCTGGTTCTTCCTTCTGTAATAAACGATTTCAATGATGCTTTTATTCGGACGAAAGGCAATAATAAAATTTATAATTCCAACAAACATCGATACGAAATACATCGATACTACCCATCCCGCTTTAACCCTTCCCCGCTCCGGGCTGCATCGCCTGGGGCCAAGCGAAACAGTTAACTAAATTAAACTGAGTGTGAAGACCACTGCAGGGTTAACTATTCCATTTCGTTTATTGCGCGCCATTCTGCATAACCCTCACTCAATAAAGACGCGGGCCTATTAGCGCGGACGGAGGCTGGGCGTTTAAATTAGGTACTCGATGCGGCGCGTTGCGAACGCTGAGTACATTCCATTAATTAAATTGTGTTACGATCGGAATGTCAATGGTCATTTCGTTTTCTTGTGAACGAGGAGACAATTTACTCTCGCAGGCTACACAGATCATCTTTAATAACACCTGTGTGCACTTGACACATCTTTGGACGTATTTCAATTATGTTTTCCATATTTCTCATTTCTTATTTCCTTGTGCATGTCCTATATGGGGATTGACGGTCATTAGTTTCGAATCAATACTACGGTTCATTTTTTCTCTTAATATATCGCTAAGCGCCCATATCCCGATGACAGTCCTTAACGAGGTTTTTACGAACAACCCCTATGTCGTCGAGACGCTTATGTAATTGCGCAGTTGTGTCGCGCCAGCATTTACTTGGCATTCTTAAAACCCGTATTACTAACATCTGTGCGATTATCGCCCGTCGCGTATGACGAAGGCTGCCGTTCGCGTCTAGCCGCTTGCGAAACTATGTTGCTATACTATCTTAAGTATATACGATATTTATATGGAGCCGTTAACGTACAATACATGCAAACATATCAATGATAGGCGCCAACAAAACTCACATAAACGGAGCAAATAATGTGATACTGCTTTTTCCTTTTATCTACGTAATTACCGAGATCGGTACCTAATTTTAATAAGGTGCATTGGCAATATCTGCCGAAGAACGGATGACTGTGGCATACAAAGAGCGGCAGTGAAACGAAACGCTCGCGCGAAATCTATTAACTGCTGCCAAACGCGGAATCGCATCGCAACGGGAGCGGCCGGGAGCGACCGCGGCCGCCTCGTGCACGCATTACCAATTCCGATGAACTCCGCATCCGATACTCATTCGCGCGTCGGATATATCCGCGCTGCGTTCATATCCGAATATTAATCCGCGCTTAGAAGCTTTTTGCAGTTTGCAGATACTAGTAGTAGCCTAGTATGATTGAACGATATGTTGTTATATATACGACCTACGAGACGATACTGGGTAGACAATGAAGAATAAATATGTATCAAACACACAAATCAAAAGTGTTTGAACTGCTGATTTTGTCGTTGATGGAAATAAGTAGATGCATTTCAAAACATGACATTTAAAACTATGTAGATATATGCACGCACTGGTACATTAATCATTCCGAACGTACTTTTTGGAGGTTATATATTGCATTCCCCATTAATATTAGCACAAGCTTTTTTGAAGTCTACGTTTTTTTGTAATTACTAACTTTAATGATTATCAAGATATCAATTATATGAAATATAATGACTGTATTATTCTCATCATTACATTTTTATTATGTTAAGATATTTATTAATATACTACACTCCTCTGCCTACCCCTTCGGGGTTTACAAGCGTGATGTTACGTTTTTTTTTTAAGATATTTATTTAACAATCTTTATCACATTACGTTCTAAACAAAATGGAATGTAACCACGCTGTGTTTAGTCGGTTTGCTGGTCGGTTCACACTTGTCGCGATGCAGGAAGGCGGCGCTGAAGGTCGTCACGAGCGCGGCCGCCCGCTGCCGCCAGCCCGTGTACTTTGTATGGCACATCTAACTCGTTCCATAAGTTAGCTACGTTATTATGTTACCGGTTATCTTACGTAAGTCTCGACGATTTAGCCGTTTCATACCATTTTGTCATCGTTAGCATTTAATATGCAGAACTTGACTATTTCGACTTTACCAATCTACTACTATCGACTTCAGACGTCATTCCAAATAACGCACTGTCTGTACAATGCTTTTATTTTGTTCTGTCCGGGATTCGAACCGACAAACCGCGCGTCAGAGGTCGGGATAACTAGCCATTGCATTAAAAGCCCGGCGATTGATTTTGAATATAAAAAAATTGTTATACGTTGTACGCAGTACACATATATGTATATGTCACGTGTGCGATATCGTACCGTGTGTTTGTCCGCGTGTATAAATACCGGCGTGTCCGCAGATCATGACTATGCATATCGTTTACCCATCACCTGACCACCGCCAACAGCCGCTCCCGATATACTCCGGTGGTTTCGCGATGCACGGATGTGTAAATGATAATTTCGTTACATTTGAACTGTCAATCGGAATTATAGCGATCGTCAGCGCGAGTGCAAACTCTAGTCTCGCGTCAACAAATTATACTTACTTATCATTAATATGCGAAAATTCAGATATCCATGCAAATGTATTCCGTGAAATATTTTATTTTTCAGTTACGGGCACGGCGTTCGTGATAGAGTATTGAAAACACATTTGTGGCCGGAAATTCGTTATAATAATCATATAGGGAACGAGCCAATGGCCGCTCACTACTTACGTTGGGTGAAAGTAGAAAATAAATACGTTCGTCGAACTAATCTTAATATGTTGTTTTTCAGAAAAAATAAAAGCCTTGGCACTCTATCTTTCGGCCAAACCCATAAAAGATTGTTAGCTACTTGTAGTTATTGTCTTTTAAAAAATCCTAAATCAATTTCAGCGGTTACGATAGAAGTTCTTTGAAGATATTTCCTTCGTTATTGAAATTGTCAAACATATTTTTTTCGAAGAGCAGTTAGACCGTTCAGTATGCTCATCGCATTATTTATAATAAGGATAACCGGTTACTCCGTTAGTCCCAGACTGTCGTCGCTCCAACGGTCGCGGCTATCAGACTGTTGAAACAGATTGCGGAACAAGCGGTAATAAAGCGGGGAGCGATAATGAGTGACAACGATCCTTACCGCCTTAGCCGCATGACAAGCATAGATATTCTTTCCACGCAGGCGTGGGCCCGTGAGTCACGCGGAACAATGGGCATTGTGGTCGATGCATTGTTTCTCTGCTTTCTACCGACCTTTGCGTTGCGTTGCGTTGTGAAAAACTCGCGCCGGCCGACGTGTCGCGCCGCGCCGCGTGGGCGCGGGGGACGCACGAACGCCGCCCGTGGAGGTGCCGCACGTCGCTCGACGACCATTGTACCGTGCCATGCATCCTCACCAATGCATATTTAACGCCAAATTCTTTTTCCTTCGTTCATTCGAATAGTCGTATCGGATGGAACTGAAATAAATTTAAAAGACGATTACTGCTAATGATCATTTTCTATATTATAAACATCACTGTTTTTTTCAATAACATAATATATTTATAATAACAATAACAATGATTACATTGATCATTCAATCGACGTTTATTATAGCATTACGTTTGGATACGAGTTCCTCTCAGATTGGGAAGACTCGTGGTAATGAAAAGCTCATAAAATATTATGATCCAATAAGTACGATTTAATTACCGCATCCATCGTCGAGATCTTCGTGGCCGTCGGCGCGTCGCCTATAGCCCCATAGCATGACAGTAACATCTCGCATGCCTACAGCGGTGTCCTCGTTCGACGCTTTTGTAGGAGGCAACCTACTTACGGGCGACACCGTGCGCCGCTCCTCTAAACATATCATTAAACCTTACATCTGTAGGACCAAATGAGTAACGCTTATGTATAATTGCTTTCAAACTATAGTTAAGTTTAATTATTTATTTCACTGAGATATTATATTATGTATCGTTTTCTTTTCCAACTTTTTTACAAGTTATTTTCAAATTTTTTAGAATAACATTGATTCACATAAAAATTTCTTCTGGTTGAGAATCTAACCCATGACCTCCGGTTCAGCAGTCAGGGTCTCCTATCACTAAGCCAATGGATCAGTCAATGTATCAATGTAGCCTAATTTTCTTTAACGGTTTATTACGCTACCATAGACTTGCTGTTGTCATTGTTACTGTAAGAAGCCTGTCGGTACTTAACGTATTTATAAAACAACACATAGATATCATCGGGAGCCTCCATTGTAAGACCGACGAGGCTCAGACGGAACTATTAATACGTCCGACGTAACCTTTCGTGTCGATTGGAATTTATAAACATTAGTTTTTGCGCGCTGCTTCGTTCGCGTTCATGCCCTCTGCTACGATTGCTTCATGCATTCCTCGTATTCATCGAGAATAGTATTTTTTTCTGGATGAAAGGCACCCTATGTTCTTTTCTCCCCTTCCTGGTCTCTTGCGGAATAGTGGGCGTCTTGGACCATAGTTCACCACGCCGCTCTAATGTGTATTACCTAAATAAAATATACAACCAGTAACCTAAACTCCCACAAATAAAACATTCTAGAACATGATTACATTTTCTTTGTATATTTTTTTCAACTTTAACATACGAGTTGTAATTTATTGTAAAATAAACAGAAGCGATAGATCGTTTCGCTTCTACTCGCATGTACATGCTCGCCCGCAAGTTATCCATTATCGGATCGCTCGAGGCACCCATACATCCTGCATTAAGATTTAATGAAGATAAATCAATTATATCGATTCCATTCATAATGTTCTGTTGTTTTGATTGTACTGCAGATAGCACGCACTATGTACATTCGTGAGGTAACAATTTGCGTTTATAAGAGTACTTTACAGAAGGTTTACTCGATAGCACTGTTTGTGACTACTTACAGCTTGTACTTCAAAATGACGTCCATTAAGAATGTTATGTATAAGAGAAAAAAAGAAAATAATTATATAGCTAATGTATGCAGGTGAGATAAGAACGCTATTATTTCGAATAAAATATGACGTAATCGTCGTGACGCTTTCGAAGAATTTTCCTTTGTTTTAAACTAAAAAAGCACAAGTGCAATCTGAAAGCACGACCAAACTCGCACTCACCGGTCTGTCAATCAAAGCTTTTTGTTGTAGGTACTCCCGCGTCAGCGGCTCCCGGCGCGGCAACAAAAAGCACAGTTAATTACAGATGTATGATACCCAATACAATCAGCTATTTATTCGAACCGAGATCGATCGATTACGAGCTAATTACGGCGGCTGACCGGTCCACGGGCTTACGGTTACGTTTAGAGAAATACGCATCGATCGGATCTACGTTCAGTTACGGTAACGAATCCTTTGTTAAAAAATATGTATAAAAGTATTACATATATCGTATGTGTATATGTATGTTTATCAGCCGTTCGGTCACCATAACGCAGGCATTCGATTGCCTAATTTGGAATCAGATAGCCGTGCGTGGAATGCAGTATGTTCAGTTTTTTTTGAGTTTATACAATTTTTATTAAACCTAGTAACAACGAACAAATGTGATAATTACACGAAGGTTTATCCCGGGTGGGAATCGAATCTCCGACGTCCGGTTTTGCAGTCATGGCCTCTTATCACTCGACCGGGAGGTCAGATAAAAGCCAATTGAATCCTTTTCGGTTAATAACGATTCAATCGTACAAAACACAAACATCATTAATACAATACATTTAACCAGTACATTGACTAAAGTCGATTAGAAATCTTTATTTGTAAAAAAATCTCCACAATGTAAATTGTTAGAACCGTAATCTGCTTTAGAAAAAAACACCAAGCCTGACCATAATGATCGCACGCAGAACCAATTGTTTGCGTTTTAAGAGAAGCTTAGGGAAAAGGTCCGCCACAGTGGACAGAGCAACAAATGCTCCAGCTCCCAAATGATGAACAGTTTTTCCAGCGCCGTAATTGTTTCCCACAATCCGATCCCCGGCCGCGCCTAAATCACGGATAAATCAGATAGCAGTGAAACAAAACGACAGCGGAACTGACCGCGGTCGGGCGGGCGGCGGCTCGCGGCGGGGCCGCGCGCTGCCCGGGTTACTGGCCCTTTTCCTTGAGCACAATAATAGAGCATTTATTTGTCACGTGATATTTTAAAATTTGATGATTTTTGTTATTTATGTTGTTGTTGGGCTCAAAACTAAGCATTTATTTATCATAACAGCTTAAACCGGCGTCAGTCTCTTTCCTATTACTCTAAAGATGCTGCGTTAGTCTAACTATTAAACACCTGGAATCATTATTGGGACGCTATTTAAAAGAAATGTTTTATATGTACGAGTAATGAGTTAGTTTAAAACTTGTAAGTGCTAACGATACGGACATGTTGTATGTACGTACATTCCTCGTTTTTACTGGCCCGACATTAGGGCGGCCGGTCGGCAACAGAAAGGACGGACGGTAAGAAGGATGTTCCTTGATCGGGACACACGAGACAAACGTCCCTTATCTGTCAGAGATACGCCCTTTAATAGGACATTTAGTTATATCATACATACATGTTGAGTTTAGAAAATGTTCTCGTTTTTTTGTACCTTGAAAAGTGATGAATAATCTATACTAATATTATAAAGCTGAAGAGTTTGTTTGTTTGTTTGTTTGTTTGTTTGTTTGTTTGTTTGA
>DWUN01004063.1:0-11216 GCA_018249975.1 Passova gellias
TATTAGCTAACCATTAAATACTGATTTTTTTAACACTTAATATATAAGTTGGATTCAGGCCATTGCATATTTTAAAGCTAACGGCACTGATTAAATTTTACCACAAGTACAGCTTCTTATATATATTTGAGATGACAATTTTGGAAATGATACTCCTATTGTTATGAAAGATTTTCGAATCGGATTTCTATTTTATTTACAGTAACAAAGTGCACTGAACGAACGAATGTTTCCATATAAATGTCAAGATGACATTATAATAAAAATATGATATAATGAACAATGAACTTTTGCATGCGAGAAATGTATGGAATTTTGTGGAGTGTATTGCTTTATTATTTTTATTGGACAGGTACGTCATATTTATAAACCAAAACGACGATTAGGTTTGCAATGCAAAAATAGATAATAAATACATTTAAATGTAGTACCAGTAAGCAACATTACAACTGTCAGCTGAGCTTAGTTTACGTCTATCTATCAAGCAATGGTGTATTATGACCTCAAAAAGTAATATTTAAATTCAGGGTGTATGGTGTTATGTCGTTGTTCATGTTATTGTAAATATCATTAAAATGATCTCAATTCAATTTTCAATATATGTTATTGAAGCGTGAAAAGTGATATTGATAGTATAGTAAGTGACGTTCATTTGTGTAAGTATTGGATCTTTGTTGTTCAAACGCAAAAAACAACACGTTCCATTTTGATTCATATCTATGATTTACAAGATTTTGACAAATTATATAAAAATGTTTGAAACGCATAAACTTTTGAATTAATCGTTCCCTTAATATATTGTATTATGTATATTATAGTTACTTTCCAGTGCAGTTGACGTGCGAGTTTTAATTTTTTAGTCGATCAGATACTGTTTATTATGGTCGTACGCAATCTACTAGAACCAAACTTTGTAATTGCTGTACGTATAAAGAGTATTTCGTTCACGTATTTACTAAAAACCCTATTTTCAAACTTAAATAGTCAATATATTAGAAGTTATTAATTATTTGAGGTCATTAAGATAAAGCATTCTATTTAAAGGTAAAGTTGCGCGTAGTAATCATGCACAACTTACTAAACAGTCGTATATATATATATAAAGGGAGAACTTGTTGAAAATGCAGACTGCATTGAAATGTTCAAATTTTCTAATATATTAAAATAAAATTATCTCAATGATTAATTCATTAAATATTTTAATGATTGACCAGTATTTATGGCTGTTGTTTATGTATCCTGATGTTACAATATCGAATTTTATTAACAATGGAATATCAGCTTTTGATTAAGTTATATGAATTAATATGTTTAGTTTACTAATTTATATGCAATCATAGAGTTTATATTTACAAATTTGTGTAATTAGGTACATCAATTCATTTTATCAAATATTATGTACAATTTGGTTTCAGTTCTATGGATAAAAAGAAACAGATGTAATTGTTACTGATAAATAATATAAGCTGCCAGTACTATATCACTAAGTAGACAATAAAACTGTGAAGATGTTGTATGTGTTTCATGTTGATGCCGGTCAAATGACCACATATGATATGAACCTGACTCTGCAGAGGTATGTTGTATTTAAATGACTAATTCATTAATCTGAATTGGTTGATATCTTAACTACATCTGAATTTATTAATTATTAATTAATTAATTAATATCAAAGTGGGGTTTTCAAATGTTTGTATATATTTTTTTTTAATACGCATCTGTTACTAGATTGCATGTTGCAATAGATTTACAAAGTTAAGCAATACTCGGCGTAGTTGGTTCCTGGATACCAATGGGAAAAGTACCAGAATCAATGTCAAGGATTCTTAGATGGATAGAAGTTCTTAACCCCCAAAATAAGTCAATAATATAAAGTAAAAAAAAAAACAATATAAATGCTCTTACACTTGCAAGATAATTAAGAACTTTACTTTTTCACTACATTACCATTAACAATTATCTGATTTATTCTTATACTAGCTGACCCGGCAAAAGTTGTTCTGCTATTTAAATTATAACAGTATTTCTCTACTATATATTATACATATAAACCTTTCTCTTCAATCACTCTATCTATTAAAAAAAATCACATCAAAATCCGTTGCGTAGTTTTAAAAATTTAAGGGAACAAGGGGACATATTGACAGAGAAAGCGACTGTTTTATACTATGTAATGATGTGTTAATTAGTATTACAATTTTAGTGTTGCAAGTTTGAAGTCTGCAATAGAAAGAAAGACCAAGATATCGGCAAACTCTTTGGTGCTTCTTGTGAGTGGCGGTGAGGTGTTGCTAGCGGATCATATGGTGTCTTCATACAGTGCTGGCACTGACACCAACCCAATATACATGTTCAGCAAACCGTCAGTCAAGGACAGCAGGCTCAAACCATCTAGTGAGTAATTATAATTATAATTACATATTATTTTTTATTATCGTTTAAAAGATATGATTTATAAGCCCTAGTAGATTTGATAAAAGGCACAAAAACTTCCGTGTATTATATAGATTTCATTTCTATCTTATTATAGTGTAATGCACATAATAATAAATTAGTGTTACTATTACAATTACCAATACCAATTACCAATTAATTAATAACAAGTTACTTCTGCATTGTTTTTTTATCAGTGATAATTTTAATAGGTGTGAAGGATCATGGTGTAGCTTTCCTCAAGATAACTTGTGTGGCGTAACATAACTTAGAAGAAGTTTCTAGTGAATTCATCAGATGAGTTCATAATAAATATATGTTGATATCTTCGTAATATTTTGTGATCTATCTATGGAAATGTTAGGCTCGCTGACGCATCTCCATTCGAACCTCTCCAGCTTGCTCATGGCATCCTCGTCTTCCTCATCTGTGCAGGTCGACGTGCCTCAAGTCGAGAGGTTCAAGCCGACTCGCCCAAATAAAAAACATATGAATGTAAGCAAAAGCCTGTTGTTGGGTTTCACTTTCTACGTCATTTCCCGATGTCTGTTTTCACAGTGTGCGGTGACCTCAGTCCAATAGTGGAGCTGAGCACGGGCGAGTTCCGTAGCGACACTCGCAGCGCGTTCGACAGCAAGTCGGTGGCAGAGTTGAAGAGCGCGGTGGAGATGTGCTGCTCGTCCGTGGCGAACGTGCGCACCGTGATTTCGTGCGCGAACCTCGCTCAACAGTTCAGCGAGTACGCGCACGAGGTGTCCAGGAGTTGCGAACAGCTGGTGCACGAGCAGCATTTGCAACATCAGGTTAATGAGCTTTATTATGTTACTGTGACTTTGCCGCTTATAATTGTGTATTTGAGATTTTCTTATCTTAATTGTTATCACTGCCAGACAGATATCTACGAAATAGGGTTAATGGGTGAAACTTGTCATATTATAAGCCAAGGGTTTTTAGGTTCATTGTTATAAATATACAGAATATAGATGCAGTTATAGTTCTCATAATGAGAATGGTTGAGGTTACAATCTACCACATTGGACATGTGTTTTCCACACTGGTCTATTTAATTGTTGAATGTCGGACCTGTGTTTTAGCTCTATGTAAGCAAATTAGCCAAATAGCCCATAACAATCATAAAAATAATTTTTATCTCAGAAAAAAGCTTAAAAACATTATTACTGTACTTGTGACTGTCTACACCTTCATTAGTTTTGCATATCTATATGTAAACATGGCTGGTCGGCTGCAAGTTTTTCTACATTCCATTGTTGGACTCAGGTCATGCCGATAACAGTGGAAGCCTTGGAGAACACATCATCACGAAATACTGGTTTATGTCCACACCATGTGTGTGTCTTTTAAAACGCTATTTAGGTCTTCCTTGACATTTAAATAGGTACATAACGGTAACAACTTACTATTTCTGTTGGAAAGTGCATTATACATGTTCATTTAAAAACACCCATCTTTCAACACATAAATATAATAAACTATATATTAGTAGACTAGAACAAAGCCCAATCACCTGAATGTTTAATATAGAATTTTCACTTGTTTACTTACATCAGACAAATCCATTGTTAAATATTTGTCCATCTAGAGGCATTATCTTATCTTAAAAGTGTTAGAGAGATTTGCCTTTGTTGACTTGTTAGTTTAAAATTATTCACAAGTTCTAAAGTCAAAATTAGCCTCCGATACGTCAGAGATGGCTTGTGGAAATTGGTGGTATTTTTAAACGATTTTTTAAATGCCTTTAATTAATAAAGGTTTGATTACGTAATGACAGAGACTATAATGCAAATTGTAACTAAAATAAGTTTATGAATATACATGAAGCGGCTAATGGCTAATTATACTTTCAAATCATTTATTGAAGACACTGAATTTATCAATTATTCATTCTCACACTTTGAACAACTCATAACAGAATGTAATAATGACAATTATTATTATTGTTCGTTTTAAACTTTCGCCAATGCTTTCTTTCTAACCAAGACTTCTTCTGTTAAAACGTATCCAATTCGTTAAAAGTATGCACACTTAGCCGTACAAGTTTGAGGTGAAAGAGGTTTATCAGGGCTAATTGAAATCCGTAGTCGCCTATGATTGTAATTTTAAGAACTGTACCGTTATAATTCATACGCAGGGTTGGACGGCGGTTGTCGCGAATTTGGAGGATATATTCAGCGAATTCTGTGAAAGATCTCGCAGCTTTAAGGATTCATTCAAGAAACATCGCCAGAAAAAGGACGAGTACTCCGAAAAACTAAAAACGTATGCATATTTATTTATTAGTAGCGGTAGTTCAATGTTGGTCGTTTTAACAAGATACTGTTTAATCAATTCCTCTCCCCCTCTTGCCCGTCCTGGTTAGATTAGGGCTACTTGTATATATGCTAAAAGTGACATGATGCAATATAATAAACTCTTTTCCAATGTCAAAATCCATCAATTCATTCTAATCCAATCCATTCCAATCAATTCCAATCCATTCCAATCAATTCCAATCCATTACAGTCAATTCCAATCCATTCCAGTCAATTCCAATCCATTCCAGTCAATTCCAATCCATTTCAATACAATCCAATTCAATCCATCAAAATCCAATATAGTTCTCCTGATAGCAATCTTTAAAAATCCAATGTATATTTTTGTAACCATTGACAGGCTCAACAAAGTTTTGGAATCGCTGGGCGCGATACCAATCCTGCCGGCGCTGCAGTTGAACGCGGACGCGCACAGGTTCTCTGCATTCGATGTGTTCGAGGACACGGATTTCGAGGGTCAGCACTACAGGAGTCAGCCGCTGGATAGCAGTTCGGAGAACAGAGGCGCACAGGACTTCGGCGTGGGAGTGTTCAAGCTATCAGATGAGGATGGTGAGACTTCCGATATTGTTATTGTGTTTCTAGTGTTGTCTTTTGTCTGCCAATATCTGAAATTTATATACATAACTTTTGTACTTTTTCAAGTGAAATATTTTTTGTTCTTAAAACATTAATACTTGGCAGGCCCTACCCTCTCTTCTTCCAGTTTTTCATCAAATAAATTATATTATCTTTTATGTATTTTATTATTAAGCTTCTTTTCACAATGGTGGCAGTATTCGAACAGAAGAATGTTTCGAGCAATGAAGGGGCGGCTTCATCGGAGCCAGCTCAACAAATTGAGGAATCTGATGAGGGTGTCACTTTCAAGGCCACCTCCACTGACAGCAAGGAGGAACCGACCTTGCTGCATTGGATCCTGGCCCAAGGGAACAAAGCCTCCTTGCAGGATATCATAGATTATTGCGAGAAAGGGCTTGCGTTGGTAAGAATCTATGCAAAAATAAAATATAGATTCAAATAATTTTTTTAAACAAAAAAGTTTTTATCATCAATAACTTCAAGAAAACACATATTTTCATCAGAAATCCAAATTCTCATGATACAATTTAAAGGATACAATTTCACAACGTCTTGTAAAGAGGTAAAACATTAGATATATATTGCACTGATATTTACCCTCACAATTAGCATTGGTAACATAAATATAACTATATACTACTCATAAAGCTCCCATATAGTGAGCTTGCAGTCAAATGCTAGTCTGTCACAATAAAAGTAGTAAACTCATCTTCTACATTATATTATTATGGTATTTTGGTTCTGAATTTTTGACAGGAGGTTGTATAAAAACGTATGGTATACATCTAACAGATAGATGCAGAGCCTCTTAAAGAAAGGGAAGCGGAGCTTTATCACATATTGGAGTACGCCAATCTGCACGGATTGAAGCAGATAAAGGGCATCGAGGATCGGCTGTACGGGCTGGACCAGCTGCTGAGCGACGTGAAGAAGCTAGAGCGAGATCAGAAGGATCAGGCCGCGTCCATCATTCAGGTAGCTTTTTTTTACGCACTTTAGATATATACCTTTTTGCTTTCAGCAATATGAAATATATTGTAATAGACTGTAAATTGAATTTTTGTGAATGCTTGAAGAAGTATATTTGAAAATGTTAGCATCAATAATATTGTTGTACATTTTCCATTAGCGAAAGAAAAATTGCTATCTTACACTGAGTGTTAGTTTTGATTTTTATTTTTACAACAACAACAACAACAACAACAACATCACGTCAGGTACCGAACGGGGTAAGCCGAAAGCACCGAGTGCCAAATATCTCTGTGCTTACGAACCTGACGCGCTTTTTATTTTCAAATGTATAAAAACTTATAATGGTTAACATTGCGATGTAAAGCTATTTATTAATTTACATGTCAACTTTGCTATACTCCAGCATCGCGAACGATTAAACGCGGCGTGCGACCCATCGGTGCTGCCCACGCTGGTGCAGTCCCACGGTCGGCAGCTGGAGAAGTTGCTGAAGGGCCATCAAGTGTTGGTAGACATCAGACGTCGTATCTCCAAGTCGAAGGATGAGCTATCGCACATCTTGAAGGCGAGATTAGAGTATGTACACAATTAACTTGATAATTTCCTATTAATAAATACACTACTAATCTGCATAAAAACAGTGTGATGAGCAAAGTTTTTAAAATGTGCAATAATTTTTGAAACGTTTTTAAAGTCATTCTCGTGCATCCCAGTAAACTTATATTCATAGGACTATTTACTTTTTAGTTCCTCGACTAGTATAATGTTGAGACGGCATCTAAATGGGAGCGTGTTGTGTTGTGGCAGGGCGGTGCTGATGATCGAGAACTCGATGTCGGTGCAGGACGCGCACGCGATGCTGTCGTTCCAGTGCTTCAACCGGCTGGCGCGCTACTTCGGCATCGTGGCGCAGCTGCACCGCGCGCCCGCCGTGTACGTGCGCGCGCTGCACGAGGCCGCGCGTCGCCGCGCCTTCTCGCGACACCACCTGCAGGTGCGCCTCCGCCTTACTTGCGACCACGTTTAATGACGCAATCAATATTCCTAGGCGTATTGTGAGTGAAAAATATAATTTTGTAGAAATACTTAACTGTTTTAGAGTTGTGATCCGACATGTCCATTCATTTATAGTGATAAAGATCTATGTGTCTTAAAATGTCAAACTTAAATGTCACTTCTTAGTGGGCCACCGATCTAGCCGAGAAGCTGCTCAAGATCCACGACGAGGAAGTGACGAGGCGGCAAGAGTTCAACGGTCTGTTCGAGGGTCATTTTCTAAAGAGCCTGTTCCCCGGCATGACGGAGCTGCCCCCTCCCTTCGCTACGCAGGCTCCGCCCGCATTCGACGCACGGCTGCCTGTCATCACGAACGAGGACGTTGAGTTCATATCAAACGCATTTCCTTCGCTCGCAAACGACGTGCCCAAGTACGATATGGAGGCAACCGTGAAGTTCTTTCAGCAGAGGTAAGATAGGTCTAACGGATTTAATTCTCAAATTCGTCAAATATTTCATTTTTCGCATTAAAATTATAACGTATTCTTCATATATTTTTCAGGTTAAACGCGTCAGAACACGAGGAAAAAGATGTGGATATTCAAGTTGACCTTGACAAGTTAGTTCATTAATAATTACATATTATTTTCGTTACAGCTGTTCTTTAAATTTACGTTTATAGTTTTCATTTTATATTGGCAGGGAAGACTTCGAGTCTGAGACAGACACTGATTTTGAGAAGTTGAGCAGGCAAAGTGGGTCACAGAAACAGAAAATGGATATATCGACTACTTGCATTCCCGAAACGACGGCCGTGTCCACAGTGACTGAGGTGCGAACACTACCGGTTATACTGGAGACGGTCGAGAGTCCCCAGGAGTTTGTCCATTCAGAGTTTTACATCGAGGAGTCGCTACCGTCCAGCTTGGATTGGGGCCGCGATGACCGACAGGTGCTCGTCGCCACCTCGCGTACAGATGGCGCCACTCGTTTCAGACCTTGGTGATCGATTTCAAGCACTTACTGCTTTGAGTTCTAACAGTCATGATTTTTATTGATGCCTCGATAAATTTTCGATGGAAAAATTATCTGTGGTGTATGACACTGTGACCGTAGGACAGGTTGGAGGTTTTATTCGAGCGGACGCCATGTTAGTTATTTTTCGTTGCTCCCGTCTGACCGGCCCCGTATCGCTATTAGTTTAGTGTTTTTATTTCGCTCCTTCGTACTGCTTTTATCTAATATTGTATCTTTGTCTGATAATTTATAATATCACGTGCATAGTTGAATCGGTATTCCTTTTTTTTATAGGACAATATGGGTATCGATAAATTGAATATCGAAAAGTTACAAGACTTTTTGGTGAAGATTTGTGGATTGGTTAGAGTTAGCATATGTTTTATTAAAGAGGAGTTGGTGAAACTCAAAAACGACATCGACGAACAGAATAAAGTTATTAAAGAAAAACATTTGGAGATAATCGATGCTTGGGAGAAAAATAACGAAGACGCGGCAGTTAGGTTCCGAGAACAAACGCAGAGGTTGACCGTCGACCACGAATTGGAATTAAGTGATATGAAGGCGTCGCTTAGTGAAAAGGACGACATAATAAGTTCTATAAAATCCGAAAAAGAAGAATTAAAAATAGCGCACCAAAAAGATATCGAAAGGCTAGAAATGGAACAGCAGGGTACTAAGGATTTGTTAGAAAAGGCTTTGCAAGAGATAAAGATGCTTGAAAAGAAGCTCGAAGATGCTGAAGTACAAAAGCAAAAGGAAACGAAAGAGTTGCAGGAGAAAATGCACCACGAATACAAAGCGGAAATCGAGTCTTTAAGGTCAAGGTAATTTATCGTGCGACACGCTTATTATTATGGTTTAAGGGTCGTCATTTGTTTATGTATATAATTTATTTTTCATTGTTATTTTGCTCACGCTTCTTGTAATATTCGTCACATGTAAATAGTTTTTCTTTCGGTTTGATGAATATAGAGAAAGGTAGGAATTGTCGACGTTTAAACGAACTCGATTACAGGTTCCGCCTGGTAGCCCTCACGAACATGGACCGTTCGCCGTCGGAGTCGAGCTTAGAGAAGATCGAGCGGACGGACATGATTGAGATCAGCAGCCACAACGCAATCGTGATGCAGACCAAGGAGAACGCGGAGGTCGAGAAGGAGGAGGCGGTGAAGGACGCGGTTAGAAAGTGCAAGGCGGAAAGCGAGCAGAAACTCAATGCTGAATTGGCTTTGTTGAAAGCTAAGTACGAAGCGGATAAACAGGTATGTAAAGTAGCTTTTATAATGCTCAATTTCAGTTACAGCTTATGTATAACTGAATGTTATGGCTGTCGTCTGTGTTGCCGTCGTAACTTATACAGAGAAGTGACAAGTTTCACTGATGCTACTATTTCCAGGTGACAATCAACGATGTGAGCCGGCGGCTGCTGAGCGAGAAGGACCGGCAGCTGGAGCTGCTGCGCGAGCGCGAGCAGCTGCTGGCGCGCGAGTGCGGCAAGTACCGCGACACCATCCAGCAGCTCACCGACCCCGAGACCAACGACCTGGACGCTTTGCTTCGGACGCAGGTCACTATCGGCTATCGTTATGACCGATAATATGCTTTCCCACTATCCCCACTGATCGTATGTGAACAAACTATAGGCGCCAATATTGACTTGAAAACGAAGCAAACGCAAAATCATTTGGTACTTTAAGATCCAGACTTCAGTTTATGATCCCTAATACCATAAACTAAACTGTCTATGTCATAAGACTGCTAAATATAATAAATCACACCTAGTATATTGTAATGGATAAATGTGAATATTATTTGGTTTAATTACACATTATTTTTAGTTAGCGTCATTGGAAAACGAGAAGGCAGTACTGCAGCAACAGGTGGCGGATTTGAAAAAGGAACTCGAGCAGAAGTCCGACGAGGCGGACAAGAGCAGGGAGGAATTCAGCGACGGCAGGTCGGTCCCGAAGCACATGTTGCCCGAAGTATCATTGAAATTACAAAAAAAAGTTGTTACAAATTGAACCACCCATTTTTTTTAAGTTATCTTCTTTCCTTTCTATTTCAAATTTCATGCATCAGCTGTCTTTGTCCATCAGCGAAATCAGCTAAAAAGCTCCAAATAATCTACGTTTCACAAAGTTGGCGAATGGATGAATGGAGATTTGTTGATAATAATCAGTTATTTACTCCTTTTTTTAATATGCAATGCTGTGTGTTCGTGAAGGCCTCTATTCAACAGTGAAGGGATAAGGGTTGGTGATGACGGTGCTGACGAATGTTGTGTTGTTAGATCGTCGTCCAAGAAGGAGGAGAGGCAGCGGGCGCGCGCGCGCTGCCACACGCCGTTGGGGTTGGCGGCAGGCGCGCTCAGCCTGTCGTCGTGCCTGCCCGGCAACACGGTGCTGCTGCTGTGGGACCCCGCGCATCTCAACTACACCGTGCTGCAGGTGTTGCGTTGCTCATGCCCCATTATTGATGTGAAACAATCTTACTACGCCACTAAAATCGACTGCATAGTGACGAAAAACGACATACGGTTTTTGTGAAATTCTAGGCTTTTATCTATGTATTTTACTTCACATTTATTTACTAATATAACTTATTTATAACTAATTTCAATGGCGATGAATTTCGATGTTTCGCACCTACGGGGCACCCCGTGACCTCTCATATTTATTTCAATATAATGACAGCGGATTTGGCAATACCAGTAATTACAATTATAAGATACTACCTTTGCCTGCGGCTTCGCCCGCCTCTAAATCAGGGTGTCGCAAAGTTTTCGCCGATCTTTCGTAAAACAATGAAATTCCTCCAAAAACTAAAAAAAAAATGGAAGAAAAAAGTAGCCAATATTCATCCCAAGACCGTCAAGTATTC
>DWUN01004064.1:0-11213 GCA_018249975.1 Passova gellias
ATTGTGAGACTTAAACGTAACTGGTGAAATGTGGGGGTGTACTACACTCCTCTGCCTACACCTTGGGGGATTACAGGCGTGATGTTACGTTATTTATCATTCCACAAGGTACGGAGAGCTGGAACAGCAAAGTTAGTAAAGTTGGAATATCTAAGCAATTGATTAAACTTTCAATTCAGCACTTATGATCGATAGATTCTGATTTATGTATTCTGGTGATAAGAATGGTGTTGGGTATGTACTTTACTTAGAATAAAATGGTGGATAGAAATTGGTGTTGTTTTAGATTTCAGTACTTTAGAATGTAGACATTTTTATATGGGAACTTGGTCCTTACTTTACATACGCCTTTTTGG
The DNA here is from genome assembly GCA_018249975.1 of Passova gellias. Classification (NCBI taxonomy): domain Eukaryota; kingdom Metazoa; phylum Arthropoda; class Insecta; order Lepidoptera; family Hesperiidae; genus Passova; species Passova gellias. The sequence continues at coordinate 357 of DWUN01004064.1, forward strand.
TGGTGGTACAATGAAAGTTATTGCGCTGCTTTCGATTATTTTTTTCTATATTCCTTTTAAATACTGGTTTCAATGTGTTCATTGCCAGGAAAGAGATGGCAACGATGAAATCATAAACTTTGGCAATCTCTCTCAGAATGGCTTGACGACTTTTTTATATTTTTGGACTTTTTATTACCAGCCTCGGTATCCGATTTCCGTGCCAAAATATTCCACCAACCCCTGTGTTCCCTGATCACAAAAAGTTTAGAAACCACTGACATAAGATCGAATACTTTCCAGAGTAACAAATAAGCTTAAGCCTTCAATAAATTAGTAAAAGACTTTTTTATAACTGTTGAAATATTTGAGTGGCTGTAAAGTGTCATACTCTTAGGATGCTCTTTACACGGTAAAATATCTAAATTAAAAGGAAAAACAGGTTTTAGTAAAATAAGCGTTATAGATGGCGTTACCGACTCAATGACAGACATGTGAATAATGTTTATTGAGTAAATCCGCGGGTAACAGCTAGTATATAATATATGATTGTTGACGAAATATTCAAATCTCATTTTAAGGATATCAAGACATCCCTCTACTTGGAATACAAAATTCTTAAACCGAATTCGAGTAAAATTTTTATTCTAAGAGAAAGCACATTTCAAATGGAACGTAGCCAAGCCGCGACATGATCCATCATGCACGGCTAACAATGTGCATGACAGCCTACGTGACTGCGAGTCTTGAACATCTCGCGGCTACCCTGCGCTTTTAACAATCGTTTACGTTACATTAAAGACTAGCCGCCCGCCCGGCTTCGCACGGGAATACATCACTCTTCTCTATATTGTCAATAATTAAAAACGCGATATAAAGATGTTTTTGGTATTTTTTTCACACGTTGGGTTACATTAACGAAGGTTGCATACGGATTGCTAACTTTTTTGAAAATATTCTATTGTTTATGCTCATTAGGGATAATGTAGGATTTTCCAGTCCCACTACTATAGTCATACCTAAATTTAGATCTATCAGTTGCTCCGATTTGTCGTGAAAAAAGGATAAACAAACACAGAAACAACAAATAAACAAACAAACACACTTACGCATTTATAATATTAATACGGATTAAGTACCATTGTATAGAGAATTTTAAATTTCGAATTTGTCTCAATTGTGCTCAATTTTCACGGGTGCTAACGGTTAATAAAGGAATATTTGAAATTGGAATTAACCAATTGAGAAAATTGCTATACTATTGGAACTATTTTTTTGTAATTGAAAATAGATTCTGTCAAAAGCGAATCAATTCGTAATTGCACCAGAAGTCCTAATGATGGGCTATCTGTAAGGGTCAGACAGACCGCAGGCCGCAGCGCGCAAACTGTAAATGCAGCGTGAAACTGCATGCAACATCCTTGCCTAATGAGGCCTGGCGTCCAGGCTTGGAATATAATTTTAATGAAGACTAAATTATATTTGTCTATGTCGATTTGAATTTATATGTTAAATAATAATAAAAATAATAACTTGGGACATGTCCACACAAGGCTATCTAATTTCAAATTAGGTAATTGCATGAATATGTTATGGTTACTGGATAGCTGATAAACATAGATGTATACATACTTACATTACAATACTTATATAAATATTTTTATTTCGCCCACACACACAGCAAACGAATGTGTTCATCATACAATTGTTTGTCCTAGTTGGGAATCGAACCCACGACCCCTTGCTCAACCGTCCATATCAGAAATCAGGTTCATTGCCCACTAAACGGATGAGCCTCACTAATCGGATATAAAAGCTAACAAAAAGCGTTGCCCTGTAGTTATTATTGCATTAAACTTTGTATAGACTGGGTTGAGTTCTACGCGATATAAATAATAATAATGTAGGCATATTTCGCTGAAAGGCATGAAGGTGTTTTCATTTTTATCAATACAGCCTAACAACAAGCGACTTAAGTGAATTGCTCAATGGAGGGGAAGTTCAACGCAGGCGAGAGATTTTAAAAATTCCACCCTTAACATTTTTCATTCGAACTATTAATAGCTTAAAAGTATTGTATCCGCTAAAACGTTTCCGATGAAAGGTCCGCAACAATAAACGTTTGGCAACTGTTCCGAACATCCTTCGCGGGAACAATAGTAGCTTCTTCAATACACAGAATATTGAGAAAAAAGTATTCAAAAATGTATGAATAGACTGCGTTCAACCGTTCCATTTTACAAAACAATGAACGCTAAGGTCAAATGAAAGCTTGAAAGGTTAAATAAAAATGTAGCGAGACAGAGTAAAGGAAAAATCATACAGCAAAAGTCCTGCAATTGTGAAATGCCTGGATCACACTCCAGTATACTGTTCCAGTGATTCTTAGCACAATTTTTTCATTAATTCAATCAAGTGTACCTTGTATAGCAAATTTTGTTTGAGTCAATTACAATTAAAACCATAGTATAACTGAATTGTTCCTTTTGAATATTATTTATTAACTTCGTTTCGTGTTTATGCAATATTAGTAGTAGCTAATAGTAGAGTAACTTGCGTTACTTATATGAGGCAGCAAAATGGAGCCTTAACTTCCTCGTTCGAAACTTTAAAGGGAGCCCAGTCGTCCAATAATTGAGTTTGTCTGTCCGTACCAACGCTGAATAGGAGTGGACGGAGCTCGCCCTAGCAGGGATTGAACAGTATTATTGAATAAAGCTTACTTTAAAAGGTACACTTACCGTGAAATATACGAAGTCTGACCAACGGATGTCTGAATTTTTTTGAGATTCGAATACTGGATATTTCAAAACAACACCGATTTTGCATTAGACTCTGATCTAAATGTATTAAAAAATAATGTTTGTACACTCATTCAAAGAGACAAAGCTACGGAATTTGTCTCCGCAACACAAAGAACGTTCTAGAAGAACGAACAAATACGCGAGCATATGTCAGCGCGAAATTATCGCAGCAAATAAAAACAACAAATTCACCGAAAGTCCACAAAGCCCGCCGAAATTAATACTGGCAAAGAAAAATATGGACAGAATCCATTAGCGGGGGACCGAGGGCGTTCTATTCCCCTAAATCAGTTGCGAGAATCAAAAATACTGCCTTTAATATCTGCCGGTACACACGGACGTGGCATGGAAAGTAATTAAAGCCGCTTCAGTCCGCTGATTTGTGGTTTTGTTTATATTTTAGTCTTTTGAAACATGGCTCGGTGACACTTGCGAGGCTACTGAGAATGATGACTCATTAGCTGGGCGTCTGTTGGGGTTTTGTGCGAGTTGGAATCGGATTCGGTTTGTGAGACGTTAACGGTGGAACGATTTAATCTGGGGTTCAGTTAGGGGTCACCGGGTTATGAGATGTACAGAACGCGAATTTGTAGTCTATCAGCGTAATAAACTATGGCCTTAAACCTCATAAGCGGAGTTGCATGTGCAATGTTACAACAATTTTGTATTACTGTAACAATTGTCCAAAAAAATTTGACGTAATACAATCTACAACACTGCAATTAGTTTACATGTTGAAGATAGAGACAAGCAGTTCTCTGGTTCAAAAAGAGGGTAAATAGAAAAACTAATTAAAGTACCCTTTTCCGGTAGCTCGCGGCCGATATTTACTATCACAGGCCGGGGCGGTAGGGAAGGGACGCCTACCAACAAAATGCGTTGCTCGATTAAGTTTGTTCAAAATATACTTAAACAAGAAACGTATGAACCGGCCGGTCTGTTTTTGACATGTCATTACAAATGGGAAGCATGATTTTATTTCAGATAATGGACTCAGTACGTGATTCATTCATTTCTATAGATATAATAAAAAGCGTTAGCCCAGTAATAGTTTGGAGAAGTTACAAATTTCTTTTCAATTCTTAAGCAGCGATAGCTTAGTAGTTTGAAATACAGCTTCTCATTTCGGGGATCGAGCTTCCTGGAATGCATCAGTTCAAATATCACATGCCATAACTGGGAACGAAAACATATGCATACGATATAATAATTGTATGTTGTACGTCGGTCTTAGTATATCGATATCATCGTACGGACCGTTCATATTTGTTGATGTGCAAAATGAAAAGTCCCTCGCTTTCCATCGCCCGGAGCGCTTGCAGTTGTAACTTGTGTTCGAATATCCTGAGGATATGCATTTAAAGATAAATTGCTTCAGCGGTGGAGAATAAATTCTCGCATCTGCCTTTCACAATACTGAGCGGCGGTTTTTGGTGTGCCAGAAATGCATTTGGTATAAAAGAACACATTGCTAGCCTGAAGGCTTCGCCGTTCTGCTTAGTGTGTGAGAAAATTTGCGCGAACAAGCTGGTCACTTTAATGCTTCCCGTGGGTTGAAAATGCTCACTTTATTCCCGCTTAGATTCGTCTACTGACGCAGTAATACATGGGGATAGAATTCTTTCTCGCATTTCCATAGTGATGTCATAATTATAGTAGCACTTAGTTGTAGTCAGACTTGCATTGGGGCGCGGTGGCCGGGAAAATCCAGTTTCACAGGAAGTCACACGTCTTTAACTATGTCCAGATTGCTATTCTCTTTTGTTTTTATCTAAAATCTTTATATTTACATTGTATAGACTCTGTCTAGTATGGGATTAGATAGTCTAAGTTCCAAAATAGTTATTGTTATCACTACATAGCATTGAACAAAGTCGCTTTCCGCTGTCTGTCCCTATGTATGCGTAGATCTTTAAAACTACTTTTTTAATACGTTACATTTTTTAATAGATAGAGTGATTAAAGTGGAAGGTTAATATGTATAATAGCATTCATTATATACTAGAGAAATACTGTTATTTTTGAGGTTTCTAAGGTGATGACGTAAATAGTTACATTTTTTGCGGCGGGAGCGGTACGAACTCGTTAGTCATACGTGGATTTACACTAATTTCTTTTAAGTTATCGCTCATGATTTCATGGTCATGCCTACGACGACTTTAAAACTTCATAACCAAAACAAAATTTAAAGCCGACGCAGACAACATTGAATTTGATGCACCCGTCTCGGCGGCTTCTATAAAATTAACAATTCTTATCACTGTCGCCGCTCGTAAAACCCCAACTCGTATATGAAGCCTCAACGGCGTAGCTATTACTGGTTCTCGAAGGCAATACCATTGAATTTTTTTTTTAATTGTGTCAAGTCTCTGTATTTCCATAACTCATAAAACCGATATGCAATAAGCATATTCGTATAAAGTTTCTGTTGGTATGCATATCGATGGCAATTTGATTTAGAATATATTTAGGTAGGAAAGTAGATTTAGGCTTAAATGCATGAAACAAATTTATGCCGTAGTAAATATTTTATTACAGAAAATGGCGATGTTGCTACAAGTAAACTTCTACTTCTACTTCTAGCGTTTTTCAAGGTTATAGCAATAGCAAGATTATAGCAAGGTTATAGCAAATTTCAATTATCACCTGTGGACATACAACCTCTTTGAGTGTGCACCCATAATCACAAAAGTCAGTCGTTTTTTTCAACACTTTTATGGGTCCACTGCTTGACCGGGACTCCTCTCATAGTGAGAGTGTTTGAGACCATAGTTTACCACGCTGGCCAAGTGCGGGTAAGTGGACTTCCTGAGCCAAAGTCCTTAGTCAAACAATTTATTTCGGATAGAGAACACGTCGTACCGACCAAACCGCTGCCAACAGTAAAGTCTCACTGTCGCGTGACTTGTGAAAAAAGCACTTTGACAGCCGCGAAGTCGAAATAAAAAGCAGCATCCGTCCGCGGCGGTCTCGTAAAAACTGCATTTTTACGATACGCCAGTAAAGCCACGTCATCCTAAGTGCCCGCGTGGTTAACGATCATTCGCAACGCGGTGTCCGTGGATTATGGCTGCAGATATCAACCCAGTGTCGTGTTCATATTTTGGTTTATACGATAACAAAGCAGCTAAGGTCGCCTCGTTTCTGCGGAAGCTTTTTTTGCGCGAAACATCTATCGGTGATAATACCGACTAGCGTGCCGTTGCGCAAATTGCTTCGGATACCTAAAGTGATATCCTATAAATATACCTATTGTAAAAAATCATTCAGATTAATTTATTTCTCTTATATATTCTGCATATAGAAATAAAATTATTTCAGTTAGGAGTCTACGCTTTTGTTTATTATACTCCATATTTATTTATTAGTTTTCTGTCAATAATCTTCTTTAATAATCCCCAAGTTTAATGTCTCCACATCTGCGCGGCATACAATGACCCCATCATTTAATTTTTAATATCACGTCACTATCAACATTATGCACCCATGACTGACCGGTAGAAGATGCCATTAGATATTATGTTCGCACTTTGTTAGATCTGTTGTATATAAAATCTAATAAAAAGAATTTCATAAAGAAATAATTAGATTTCTAAATCGACCCAATGCTTATTGTTTCCAAAGATTTATTTTTATTTTTCAATTTAGAAATATAACTAACGTGCGTTAGTTGCGAATTTATTGAATATTCATTCGGATGCACACAGCATTTAATTTGAATGGCTGCGCTGGTGAACGGCGCTTGAGGAGCTTCAGTGAATGGAGTGGCTATTGAGATCGGGGAATTGACGACACTTCGGCATCCCCGTACTCGAATGCAGTCCAATAATTGTAGTCTCAGAATTAATTATAAATGAAAATTCCATTAAAAAAACTAACTAAAGCATACTATGCAAATGTACAATCAGTAGCTTTTGAGTTTCGCAGAATATATATGTTTTTTTTGCCTATGTGGTTTTCCACTGTTGGGCATAGGCCTTACTGCTATTGCGCTAGGTGTTACTATTACTAGTGCATTACTACAGGTGAGTTTTTCAGGAAATCGTTCAATTAGTCTCGCCAACGTTTAGAAGATACATTATATACCAAAGTTTTTTGCGACATTGTAAGTTAGCTGTGTAAGCTATTAACTATAATTTTACATCAGTAACACACCCAACTCGAGTCCGAGTACCTGGAACTAACAATCGATAGAGCTATAAATCTAGTGTTTCCTTAAACTGTCTGAAGAACAAAAGCCATAAATTGCAGTTCGTAGCTCGAACAGTTTCTACCAGGTGTCAATTGTTTCGCTCGCGTCCGCTGCGTATTGTAATCTTTATATTAATACACGAAGACAAAACTTTGAACACCTTTTTCATTCTATTCAGTTTGGTAGTTAACTGAGTAACGTATTGTTTGTGTTAACATGACCCTGTATAACTTAAACGTAACATCACGCCTGTAATCCCCGAAGGGGTGGGCAGAGGAGTGTAATACACCCGCACATTTCACCAGTTACGTTAAGTCCCACAATGTAATAGGTGGTGAGTCTATTGCCATGCACCGGGCACACGTCCAGATTCTGAGTCACTACTGGAAATTCTAAATTAGAAAAATTCCAGCAGTACCCAACCCGGGATTTGAACCCAGGACCTCCAATCGGCAGTCGCGCCAGCAACCGCATGGCCAACGAGGCAGTCAGCTTGTCCCAAGATATACAAACATTATACCCATAAGGCACTAAGCTTTTAGGTCGTGTACAAAATTTACATCTCAATCACTAAAATTATATACTTAGCATTTCAATTCAGGCCTAATGTAAATAAGGTTTTTATGTTTCTACCGAGACCCGCTTTTACCTACAAGCGAGTTAGCTTTAAGCTATATACGAACAATATCTAACTTTCACGCTTCGATCACGTAGTTCAGATACTCGCCGATGAAAGAGTGAGAAGTCTTGTCGCGTTAGAGATCTCGCCTGACTGTATAATAATGGCAAATCTCGTCAATAGCTACCTAACAAAATAAAGGAAATCGGTTGACAAATATAAAAGAAAAACGAATTTAGCGAGTCTTTGACATTGATGTAGATACTAAATTGAATATGAATATTTGAGAAATATAATTGTAAATCCACTTCACAATTGACATTGACCGGTTCAATTTTTATACCGCCACTTTCACTTACATTAATCCGCTCTTTAATACTCTCATTCTATCCTTTACGGTCGTCTACATTGTACCAAGAGACTATCCTAAAATCAAGACCCAGCTGTAAACAAATGTAATCTTTTTGTCATTCTGTTTCTGTCGCTTTCAGTTGTTACTACGGAGACAGCCTTTCAGTGGAGCAGTCCCATTGCGCGGGCCTGAATAGATATTTGTCAAGTTAATTTGAATAATGTACGCTCTATAGGCACAAAGGTTCCCGGGAATGAATGGCCTTTTATATTTTATTACTTTTCGCGGCAACGCTTTGCCGAATACATCGAAAATGTTTCGTAGAACTAAGTGTAGACGGTACGCTTCTAGTGCTATATGTCGTGTAAAATATGTACATATATTACAATCACGTTTATCTATCATAGAGTCGCGCTGAGACCAAGAAACGGGTATCATTATCGGCTATGGTCCCGACAATTTGTAATATGAGTGCGCTCTAACAGTTACATTACGTTATTATTACCTATATATAGACAGGCAAACAGGCAAAGGCAAACAGTTAAGTACGTTTTTCTTTTGTTTGCTAAACGATTTTTCACTTTGTTTGGTATGTATCGACGAGATTGAAATAAGATGCCATACGCAAAGTTACTACTATAACAACAGTTATACAATCAACCTTGAACATATTAGATAATAAAATAAAATAAAACATAATACTTTAACTGAAACTACTCTCAGTTTTATTAGGTTTCATGTCTACACGGCACCAGTAATAGTATTTGTTGAAAGCGACCGCATTCGAAAAAGGAATCCAATAACGAACAAAGACGAAACCGTCTAGTGTCCTAATATTGCCTTACATTGCTCCGCTGTCTTCCACAGAGCAGATAGCGGAAGATCTACATGGTGCAAACCGTGAGAGAGGTAATACAGAAACGTATTTTGTTATAGCACCAAACAGCTGATGATGGGTGAAATCAATCTCAAATGAAATGTGGATAGACAGAGAAAACTTTGGTTCCTATTGTAATAACAGTAATACATATTACTATATCTTTTATTATGAAATAGGTTAGTGATTGACCACAAACTCAAATAGGACAGGCGACAGATTATTTGAATTATAACTAACTTACGTTACCTTGTTGCTGTTCTTGTCAATTTTTGTGTTTTAGAATTTGTTGTGTGTGTATGAATTTAAAACAAATGAATATCGGCACGCATTCCTTATTGCGTGTTGTTTAAAAAAATACCAATTCCCTGAGTTGTGGCTAATTGAACATCTGGCGAATCTCTATTCAATGATTTACACAGAAGGTGTTTGCTATCTCGTTCAAGAATTTTGCACCTGGTTTCTTTGTCACTCTATTTGTTGATCTGCATACGGGCTCCGCTATTCTCTTTTGGTTCTAGTTTTACTACAACACGAACGGAATCATAGATATTAAGGGTCGGTAGGCTTGTTATATTGAATGCAGGTACAGATATCAACTCCTCCTAATCCTTTCCTATTCCAATCAACTTCTTTTGACTAAAGGTCAGATGCTTGAGATAGGGAAGTCTGTAGTCTTCAAAAGCTCGTCCTATCTGTGAGCATAGAGATATTTAGCTTTTGGTGCCCTCTACTAACCCCCTTGGGGAACTGGCGTGATGGTATAACAAGAATAAAGTAAGCCCTCAAAGTGAGCAAACGAACTACACATGACAGCGAGAAACTGCTGGATTTGGAAGGTGCATCACAGTGTTTCAGTCATAATAATCGTTAATCCTCGTAGGAGACCTTAAGGGTGGCTTAAAAATATCCTACAGTCGGATTGGCCACTAATCCGCATCCGCACTGGAGCAGCGTAGTGATGTATGCGCCACGCTTCCCGCAATTGCAGGTTAGAGCCGTGTCTAGTATCGGGACGCAAAAAGATTTGCAGCCAGTCCCTACGCAATGCTTACAATAATACTTATAAAATATACGACTCAAGATATTGCTTAAATACAATGTCACCAACAAAGCTGTCGTCGGTAATAAATCGGCATCAAAGACAAATAGACCAAACAGAAGGCCCGCAACGAGGATAAAGAAGGGCGGCTGGGACAATTAGGGCCACAATTAGGGATAGCTTGTTGTAGATTACGGCCGCATTCGCAAATCCTCGCCAGCTAACTGTTAAGGCGCCCCGAACTTGTCCCTAACTTTTGCGACGTAATATAATTTGTAGCACTTAAATACTACTAGTCCGCATATGACAGTACAAATGTGTAACACTGTTACTCATAACGTTGTATGTATTATGTCCCTTTCGGGATCAAAATACAGTCTTAGTCTACTTACTTGATACTTTTTAACCCTAACATATTATAGGCTACTTTTTATCGCGAAATTATATTTCATTGCGATTTATGCAGATAACACCGCGAGGGACAGGTCACGCATCTAAAGGAGTAGTTAGCGAACATTCCAAATACCTCTATCTTACATTCATCGCTTATATAATAAGCATCTTATTTTATAAGAACGAAATGAATAGATAAAACGCCAGAGTCGACCAAACGGAAGGCAGATTGTGGCAATTAGCGCAACAATTAAGAACAGCATGTCGGAGATTACGACCGCAACTTCCGCGCACCCTGTATAAAAACAAAGCTTGTAGACACTGCGAAGACAATTCCAATTCACCCCATAGATTTAATACAATAAAATCTACACCGAGGTTTTGTAAATTGTCATCGTAATCTTGGCTTAGTGCTCGGATTGTTCAATTTTCGCATGGTAACTGTTGCGTTCTGGGCGGATTTTATTTTTATACTTAAATAGAAATAGGTATATGTATATGATACATAATGTAAGTGTAATGTAAGTGTATGTGTATATCTCCGTTGATTGAGTTTGTATATGTTTTATGTATGCATATATGTAGGTATGTATGTAAGT
>DWUN01004065.1:0-11211 GCA_018249975.1 Passova gellias
TTTTATACTCCTGCGTCCGCGCAATTTTCGTAAAAAGGGGTCCAAAGTTTTACCATCACGTATTTATATATAGATTAATTTACTTTATAACAATTGAAGTAATTATAGTAATAGTAACATACAACTGCGACCATCTGTAATGCTCTTTATCCATTATTTCCAATATATTCCTTCTTTCTTTTTTAAAATTCCCGCCATTCTTCACATCCCGTCGTTTTTGTTTTTTAAATTGCAAATATCTTACATGCTCACAGTCAGAATATATATTTAGCTAATCCAGCCAATGATAAAAATAAATGTAATATAACGTAAATGAAAATATTTTTTTTAACAGGATTACAATTATTTACAAATGATTTTTGTTTTCTAGTTTATCCAATATATCTCTAATTATCTATATTATTCTTGGAATTTTACTTGGCAGCACTAGTCGTCGTTTGACATTAGTGTTTTGAGGAGATTAGGAATTTAGGTACATAGTGATTTTTTCCACGAAATAGGTACTTGATAAATAAAATAAATATACTGTAGTATTTGTTGTCCTTAAACGTTATTGCGTTAATATTGTTGTAATATAATCAATAAATACATTTCGTACAATAATGTTATACATATAATCAAAGAAAACATTGCACAGCGTAGTGTTATGGAAAGCGATCCGACATGAAATACTGTTGTGTGGTTATTGTACTTTGCGTGTTATGTGAAAGTCATTTAACTAGTTCGAACAGAACAGCCAGTGTTTCATTCAAGACCAACTCGACGGCGGAGCAGAAAGGATGGAATATAAAACTTGACATTTATTTCTCGAAAACACTTCCGAGCGTGGTGATAAAACCGCCTGGAAGCGACGTCCGGTTCAAATGTGAGGCTATCATGAACTTCACGAAGGTGGAGAAGTACACGAAGAACAAGGAAGGCGTTGAGACTTCCCTGAAGGAGTCCCCGCCCGATCATATCCAGCAAACACTCATGAAGAACGTCAAAGTCTATTGGCTGAAGGACAACAAAGTTTTGTTAGACTCAAACAAAGTGAGGGCCTCGTCGAAAATTGACAAAGCTAACGGAACAATAGGCACCAGTCTCAGAATTAAGGACATAAACATACAGAACGAGGGTAACTACACTTGTGTCATCAAACAGAACTATGAAAAGAAACTAACAACGAAATTAATTGTTGAAAAAGACATGGAAAGCTATGAAATACCAACATACAGTTCACTGTTTCCGAACACAGATAATACAAACGAATTTGTAATGACAATCAAAACGACACCTAATTTAATACCAGAAGACATGACTGCACAGATGGATAACATCGGAAAGGTTAATGTGTCAGAACCCAAGAAGCTGGAGCCAATATGCCAAATTTATAATGGCGAAGTGTGCTCCTCGTTTCTGAAGGGCAAGTCTGTATACGTACCCTTCAACACCACTCAGGTTGCACAAGAAGAAAAGTTGGTAAAGGCTATCCAAGTCACTAGATACTCCAACGAGATAAGCTCACATTGTGAACAATATGCTCTTCCCAGCCTTTGTTATTCAACCTTTCCTATATGCAGGGATCCACCTTCAACAAATGATAATTATTTTAGGGCACTTAAACAAATCTTCCCTCAACTACAAGAGCACAAGGATCATGATTTACCATTAATAGTGTTCGAAAACTTGCCAGATCCCTTGCCACAGATGATTAATAATAAAAATGTATCGACAATATTTAATTTTCGTTACAATTCGACATTGTTGAGACGGGTCTGTAAACAGGACTGCGAAATATTAGAGAATGAGTTGTGCCAGACAGAGTATGCTATAGCCAAGAGACATCCTCACATTGGCAAGCAATTGACATTAGAAGAGTGCCGGTACTTGCCAGAAGATGATCCAGATTGTTTGAAGATTGGTATAGGAACCATGATGGTTTCTGATGATGAATGTTATTGGGAGAACGGTAGCAGTTACCTGGGGAGAGTCAGTGTAGCGGATAACGGAATGCCTTGCATTGAATGGTCTAAGCAAATGCAACTGAAGTTGTCAGACCATCCTGAGCTTGCTGGCAAGCACACATATTGCAGGAACCCTGGTGGACTCAAATCACAACCATGGTGTATGGTAGATAAGGATGGTAATATTGATAAACAGCTTTGCGACATTCCAAAATGTGCTCACAAAATTTGGATATATATAGTTATTATTTTTGTGTTACTTACACTGGGTTTCATTGGGCTTATAGTCTGTATTTGCTTCAGGCAAAAAAACAAGTCAAATGCGGCAACAATACGAGACATAAACTTACCAAATGCTGATAAAAATATTTATGGCAATTCAAGATTGAACTCACCAATAGAAATGAATGAATTGCTGACTAACCAGAATATTAGCACTCAGCCACATTTGATGACTCGGCCCGTCCGAGGGAATGGTGTACTGCGTATTCCCCAGTATTCATTATCCCAAATAAAGTTCTTAGAGGAGCTGGGCGAAGGTGCATTTGGCAAAGTCTACAAGGGTGCACTGAAGAAAAATGGGGAAACTCAGTACGTAGCTGTGAAGGCGTTAAAAGAAAATGCATCAGCTAAAACTCAAGCCGATTTCAGAAGGGAGATAGATTTGATTTCTGAATTAACACACGACAATATTGTTTGTATTGTTGGTGTTGCTCTCAGAGAAGAACCGTTGTGTATGCTGTTCGAGTTTATGGCAAGGGGAGATCTACATGAGTTCTTGATGGGGCGAGCGCCCCCCTCTGGGAAAGGTCTCCCGCCGATGCGATTGTTGACTATCGCTCACAATATTGCATCAGGAATGCAGTATCTTGCCTCGCATCATTATGTACACAGGGACCTCGCTGCCAGGAATTGTTTAGTCTCTGATGATTTTGTTGTCAAAATTTCAGATTTCGGACTCTCTAGAGATATTTATAGCTCGGACTATTATCGAGTGAGTATTTTGATTTTCTATTCTCTTCCTTATCTCCTTGTTTACATTGATGACATATTTTTACACATGCAGATAAATTGCAAGTTAAACTTTATTGAGTTGAACCATAAGTTAAAGTTTATTGATTAATTTTCAGGTGCAGTCAAAGAGTTTGCTGCCTGTTAGATGGATGCCACCGGAGTCCATATTGTATGGCAAGTTCACAACAGAGAGTGACATTTGGTCGTACGGCGTAGTTCTATGGGAGATCTACAGTTATGGATTACAGCCATATTATGGGTATGACAAAATTACAACAACTCTAATAACTTGTGCAATGTGCAACATTGTATAAACATATCAATATAATATTATATAAACATATGAACATTATTGTTGTTCAATTATTGATTTACGTTGTCAGTTATTTTTTAATTCAGTAGGTAGGATGTGTATGACTTATTACAGTGTGAGAATATTTTTGATACATATGTTCAATTTAATTGTAAACAAAAGTATTAAAAGATAACATGTATTCTTAAATTTATCTTTTATGGCATAAAAATGCCAGGTTGTGTTTGTCATATTGTAAAGTCCTTTGGGTCAGATATAAACCTCTCAATCATTTGCCAAGTCTTCCAATTATCTTCTGATTCAATTAATAATTTGGCACTCCATTATCAACGAATTAGAATTACTTGTATAGAGGTTGAAACAGCTAGTATGAGTGGTTTCCTAAGTGCTTACATATGTTGAAATATACCAATTTATGATATAGGTACAGCAACCAGGAGGTAATTTCCATGGTGCGCGGTGGGGAGCTGCTCGCCTCGCCAGCGGCGTGTCCCGCACCCATGTATGCTCTAATGAGGGAATGCTGGAAGCACACACCACAGCGGAGACCTAACTTTGAAGAGATTGTCAATAGGTCAGTATTTATTTCAGTACATTGTATTGCAGCACCTAAAGCCAGGATGTACAACGGGTGAACCTAATGCCCAGTGGTATTGTGATATATAAATATATTGTATTTTATTGTAAGTTGTTGATATTGTAATTTATTACCTTTCTGGTCATCATGACGTCTTAATACATAATTCTGGATCGGGTGACATTGTATGTTACTTGCTTGAAGATATTATTATTATTAGTTATGGCAAACTCCAGATAAATTGTTGCTGTGTGATGATAGCACTGAATGAAATGTAAGATATAACATTTGTGACGTCGACTTTCAATTTTAGAATACAAGAATGGATTCAAATGGGCGGATGTCCAGATGTCGCGCCATCGGAATCTGGTAGCAGCGGGTGCGGGCATCGGCCGACCACCTCCACGAAAGATCTACAGGAAAGAGTACCCCTGCTGCCTCCACATTGCTCCTCGTCGAACGGCTCGTTAGCCACCAGCAGCCTCAAGAAGTTCAGCGCTGCCGGCTCCAGCTCCAAGGTCACGGACGACAACTGTTCCACGTGCAGTGAGGTGCCACCGCTCGTCCCCAAAACAAAGAAGTACAGTTCCGGCTCTCTTATAGACACAGATAAGCTAGGACCCAGAGAAACGGTCGTTAGAATACCCAACACGCACTATGGCAACGAAATATAACCTTGATCTCTTAACGATCATTTGCACCGAGTCGAACAGTACATAGCTATTAGTAATAATATCTGCGAAGTTATAAACAAAAAATCGATTTACCACATATTAAAGTAAACATCGATTTGTAGAGTTTGTTATCGATTTTGTTTCCAATTTTATAATATCGTTTTTGGGATTGGCAACAAAACAAATGTTGAAATGAAAAATTTGGTATTCATTTTAATTTATTATTGTTTTTTGATAGTATTTCATCGTCGACTAAATAAGTTATAGTATAATGCCCTAAAGTTTTATCTTTGCCAATCCGCATTGATGTAACGTTGTTGAATATGCTCCACACCTTTTCGTTGGTGCGGACGAGATTCGTGACAGTAAAAATGGTGACAGAGAGCCATTTTCACTTTCGTATTCGGTGTTGGTGATGCCATTAGATAAATTACTCATATATATATATATCACTAAGATGTTTGTTTCACCGTCGGTATGTAATGTTAAGTAAATTATTGGAAGGTCGTTGATAGAGTAGGACGAGTACATGATAGATGTTAGGAATGGTCTTGAATGGTCCGCCTTTGCACTGCCTAGCTATTTATTTTAAATTATTATTTAGTTACATAAATAGACGTTCCTCTTTTGTTTTTGTAGCATAGCGGCAGGTGAGTTCGTTTGATGATATTATACTATATGTATCCATTGAAACAATGTTGCCTTATTTAGAATTCTACCTACGATTTGAATTAAAAAAAATAGTGTCCATAGTTGTATTGGTTTTGATAGACGTTTATATCTTGTTCTTAGATGAAACCAACAGTGGGAAGTATTTAGTTACGTAACTACGTATCAGATCAGTTGAAGAAAAGCATCTATTAGAATTTTGAATTGTACATTACATTGTACGCAACTCTCTTAATCAATGACAGAGACAGGCTTATTCCACGGCATAAATCTATCTCTGTCATGTCGCGGCTACCGGCCAGAATGCCGAATCTCACCCTACCCCCTCCTCCACTCCATGATTTCGAGCAGAGCCGCACCGGTTGGCGTAATGGTCACTAGAGATGTCAGCAAACGTCAATTATGAAAAAATATCTATTAATACAATGTAAGTGTGCGTTCTAAGCGAGCGCGCGTCGCCCAGGCGAATTCTGTACTTTTGGTTTCATCCAAGTGTTTGTTCAATAGATTTAAATACGATACAATTTTTTACTGGCGTTATGCATTTTTGAAGGAGATTTACATTTTGCTCAAAGTTTATAATTCCACATATCTCGTATGTTAATGATTTTTGGGTATCGTTCGATGATAATCACTTGACTATTCGAACGAGGTTGTATTCCTTGATTATGTTATATTAAGTTATGTGTTCTGATATTAGTTGAAAAATAAACTTCGGTGGCAATGGAACAAGACAGAATTGATGTTTAATGTTGTACTGTCGTTTATTTGAAGATGGTTGTCTCTTTTCTATGCGAGAGATATGAAAGGGTGAGATCTACTTTGTACATATACACACAATATCCTTTATATATATCACCCCAACCATACAGTAGCTTCAAAGATTGCATTTTTACTTTTTATTGTGGTTTTCAGTTGAAATAAATATTAATCCCGTTAAATACATAACTCAACTTGTTCTTCGTTGGTACCAACACATATTCTGAGTTAGTTCCAAACACTATTAATATTAAGATTTAATGAATTCTTTATTGTTTTATCTGGCACGTGCGATATATGTAAATTGTATTAAATGATAACTTCGAAAAACAGTATATTCTAAATATTATTCTTATTATTACTTCGTATTATCATTCATTTATCATTACCAATGCACAGATGAATTAAAAGAAAATCATATAAAATGTCAATTTGTGCTTAACATGGCAACATTGCAGTTTGAAACATTTTTAACATTTAGCTTTTTTAAATGTCATTATGTAAAATGTGTAGGTAGTTATGGGAATGTTGTCTTCAAGGAAAACTCTTTGTGTATTTGTGTTATTGCACACCCTATATTATTGTTAATGTGACCAGAATCAGGACAGTTGCTTGCCAATATTTGATAGCAAACATCGTGTAATAATACTATTAAGATATTATTATTATTTGTACCTAACCTAACAAATTTTTTGTTATCCTTCTATTTATGCAGTGTGGCAACACTCAAAAATAATTTGATTAATTTATGATCGGCTTGTTAAGTTTAGTAGCAAGTTTTAAATGATAATATAATGTATACAAATTAATTAAAAAAACAAAGCTCACATTTAAATCATTATTAATTTTATTCGTTATTGGGAAAATCTTCCTAAAATGCCCTACATCTTGGGCTACATCATAGGATTATGTGAAGTTTTTGACCACTAACCCCTGGAAGGCCGCCAAAGTCATATCCGGAGGGTCTGAGATCTCCAAAGGGACGCGTCATTGAACGCTTTAACATAATTCTACATGCTATGTGCAGTTGGAATGTCTGCTAACTATATGTAAAAAAATTCTATAATACTGGGTTGCTCAAAATTAACTGAAGTGCAATTTTTTGATTATTGAAATATCTGCGCTCGCTCCGAATTTTATGTACATGTCTCCAAGGTCCCAAAGGTCATGTTATTCAGTTTGGAGGGAATGGTAGTAAAATGAGCTAGTGCGCCCGCTAGTCTAACACATTTGATTGACATTCTTAAATCTATAATTTTTGAGTGTTGTTGTTCTGAACCTATGCCATCAATTTTCAAAATGATTATTTTGTAAATGCTTAGATCCTATAGTACTTTCAGTACTCGCCAAAGACTTTTTTGTATGTGATACATTTACTTTTTTACCTAGACTTAAATCGTATTTCCATAATAAATAATTTATAAAACAAAAACAGCAATTTTTTTTCTTTAGAAAATTCATGTTATATAATATCACTTCACTTTGTTTACACATATATTACATATATTAAAGTAATGAACAGATTGAACATTATTAATAATAATAATTAACTAATGTTTAATGGTAAGCACTCGGTCCCAGTTGGAATCGTTAGATGACTGTCGTTAAAACTCGTCGAAGGCCTTAAAGGCAGGTTGGACAGAAGACGTGGGTTAGACAAGTTCTTCGGTGATACTCCCATGATAAGGGTTGGCGGGAAGTGTGCGGGTAGAGGGGTAACTCAGTAAGGTCACGTGTGCACTGTCTCTGCCGCTTCGGAGGGTACCCCGGTGTGTTATGCCGATAACTTCAATCAGCATTGAAGCAACGATTTTAGTACACTCCATGACAGCGATGGGACATAAAAGGTTACGGACAACCAATGTTCAATGAATCAAACAACTTCCGGCTTGACTTTTTTGACAATCAAGTTGTGCATACCGTGGACTTTCATATGCACTTTAAGATTGTTATTACCCGTAAAACCTCGCTTGCATATCTTGCACACGTATGGCTTTTCACCTAAAAATATGAGAAAAATTATAACAACATTCATATAGCTCTTGTCAACTCTGACTTACGAGTCCCTGCCGTGCGTATTTATTTTTTTATCAATTTGTAGCTAAATTATCCTATTTTCCCTACTCAACGTTATTCTGTTTTTGGTACCCATGATACTTTTCATATCAGTCGAAAATCGAGGTAGAAAAAATGTTACAAAACTATCATTTGCAATGATTACAGTGGCATTATCTTTGATAGAAAAACACCAATAACGTTCAAATTTCCAAAATTATTAATTCCAAAATAAACGTTTTCGACCGGTTGTCATTACTATTCAGTCTACTACGCATCTGTCAAATACGAATGAAAAAAAAACCGCAATCAAAAAAAAAATTAATGACATTTTATTGCGGTGTACATAGTTATATAGTTGGTTTAGTATAGTATTAACACCTGTGTGTATCCGTCGATGTTTGATGAGCGCGCTGGCGTGATAAAAGGCGGCGGGGCAGCGCTCGCAGCGCTTGGTGCGGTTGCCGTCGTGCTGGTCGGCGTGCACGGCCAGCGCGCCGCGCGTCTTGTACGCCTTCGGGCAGCGGCTGCACTTGTAGCTGCCCACCGCCTTGTGGCTTTCCATGTGACGGGACAGCTTGAAGAAAGAAACGTTCTTTTTAACAACAATTCCACACACGGCTATCTGATTACAATTTAGAGTCTAAATCTAAATTTTAGACAATTAAACGTCTGTGTTATTTATATTCTGTGATTTTAAATGTCATAATTTTTCTCAATGGAGAAGAAAAATTATTTTTTCAAAAACCAATTTGTATGTAGACTTACCCTCATGGAGCCAGTCAGTTGTAGGCCACAGATGGAACAAATTTTAGAGGCTTTCGCTTTACATGTGTGCTTATCACAATCCAGCTGGGTCTCGAATGGTCGCTTACAGTTCCTGCAATAAACCTTCTTAGGCATATGTTTCCTTATCTTATGGTCCTGGAAACCACAAAAGTATTATTAACGGCCATAAACACATTTCTGATTGAATACGAGACTTTAAACTACAGCCTAATTTAGTCTTGATCTGTAGGTAACATTGTATTGATTAACTACAAAAAAAAATGTGAATATTAACGCTTATCTTGCTGACTGTACATTCCTTTTCAGTAGTAGTAACTGCAGAATATGTTGGGAAAATTATATTAAGTCTTCTGGCGATGGTTTCGTAATAGTTTTGACAGCTGGTGTTGCTGCCTTCGTTTAAAATTCATCACATGTTAAAATTAGACATTAAACATAAAAATTAAACATACTGTTTGCCATGATGTTATGTAGTTTCATAAACAAACATGTCTATAGTAAAAAGGTTCTAGTGTACCTTGAGTCCACCGCTGTATTTACAAGAAAATTCGCACAAGTCACAAACGTATTTCTTGTAATCCATATGCGACAGTATGTGCAATTTTAAAAGTTGCTTGTTTGAATAGCTGTGGGACAATAATTATTGTAATACACAAAAAAAAATAGTTAACCTGATTTAATTATAATTGCGGTTTTCGGTATCTTGACAGTAACATTTAACTTATTTTTGTAAGTAAAGATTTTTACATAAAAACAATATTTCTGAACAAACCGTAAATAGAAGTAATGAATGTTGCCAAATGTAAAAAATTCTTTAAACAAACATTAAACTGCTAGATGGCGCTGCACTACATTTGTTAACAATAAATCGCTTCGAATGAAGCTGTTCACATAATTACAATCGAACTTCACTTGGTATGTTTGTTTGATTTTAAATTATTAAATGAATTAAATTAATGACACAATCAGCGATTATTTACAACTTTGAAACAAACATCGTTTTGATGATTAGTAAAATAATTATACATACACCTTAGCGCAATAATCACAGATGAAAGTCTTATTTGAGTGGAAGCCCCAAACATGCTTCTGCAGTTTTTTGGGACTGTCAAATTTATGGTTGCATATGTTGCAATAAAGTAGGACATTCTGGAAATACAATAAGCCATTTTTTCCCATCTAAATAATAGTTATTTTATTGTTACATAATAGTAGATGGATCAATTTCAGCTATTTTTAATAGTGAACATTGAATTTTCAGGTATGCTGAAAAAAAATCTCACAAGGATAAGTGTTAACATTTAATGTTGCTCTCTTACGCGACTGTATTAAAATATCTGATGTGCTCGTAAATAAATAAAATAGTAGAGCTCTCTGTTTCGTAACAAAATATAAAATGCAATGGATTCGGAAGTAAAATTATGTAATGATTACCTTTTCATCAAAATGATTTTTCCTGTAATGAAATTCAATATTGCTAGCTGAATGAAAACGTCTTGGGCACAAGTGGCAATACTTCTGATTGTTTGGCAAATGGTTCAATCTGTGAGACAACAGTTGCGGCCAATCTCTGAACACTTGTGGACAGATCAAACAGTTTGTAGTCCTTATGTGATCATCGAAATGATTTACTAACGAGCTTCTATTGATAAATTCTTTGGGACATAAACCTGCGAAACATAGGCATATTCAACAGAATAATAAATTATGTGAAGTCAGAAAAAAAATACGGGTTTCCTATTTTTTGTAGATCTAGGTCTAGAAAAAAAATTCAAACTAGTTTGGCTTGCAAAGAAATCAAATTTCCAAAAACCAATAAATACATTAAGTTTTTTTTTAACTAAGAGTCTGGAATGTAAAATTTCAGGTGTCCAACTTACAAATGTCCAAAATTCCTTTGTCAGTGCTCACATACTATATAGAGAAAATATTGGAAAAATTCTTACAAACTGCATTCAAGAGTTTAAATTAAATGATCTTGATAGTAACAATCTTTAAGGTTTATGGTTACATTTATAAGGTTTATTTTAATGCCATTTAATTACCACATAACAGCTGTCCGTTCTGTGGTTCTGCAATTTTTCTATACTTCCGTTTCTGTTTCAACTGTGGATATTTTATTTTATTATCTGGAACATAGAAAGCGACAATTGGAACTACAGGTGGACGTTAGTAAATTTATTTGCATTCATTATTCCATTACAAAAAGCAGGTGATTTGGTTACTTTTAAATGGATTTTGGATTATCTCAAAATTTCGATTTCAAGGATGTATATCAAGTACCAATAGTGAGATAAGTAAAGTATACTAAACGTAACATCACGCCTGTAATCCCCGGAGGGGTAGGCAGAGGAGTGTAGTACACCCCCACATTTCACCAGTTACGTTTAAGTCCCACAATGGAATAGGTGGTGA
>DWUN01004066.1:0-11211 GCA_018249975.1 Passova gellias
GAAGTCTTAGAGTATCCATATCTTTGACCTCACAAAGTACTAAGTTTCAAAAAGGACATTTTCGATGTTTTTCACTTTGAAATAAATCGGATGTTTTCGTGGCACTCGATCAACAAAGTGGGTAGATATGTTCATTTGGCCGTACTGAAAGAAGACACTTTTTAACTTCCGACTTTGTTAATTGCTGCAGTCGATATGTACTGACGCAGGGAGCATTCTCTTAGTTTCAATTAAAACAGCACTTTTCACTTAAATAATAAGCCATTCTTAGCGTTTACCGCCGAACTTCTCGTGTTCATACGGATTCGAAATAGATGAAATTAATTTTCTTAGTTCTAGTTCTAAAACTGGTCCAGTTGTTAATATGTGTAGATAAAATACACGTTTGAAAAAAGGAAATTATAACCCTTAAGAGTGTCAAATAGGGGAATTGAAATTTTATCTTTCGTTGGAAATGTTGTAACCACTTATCAAAATCCAGTCGGCTTCTTTGTTAATATTTTGATTTTGAATCCTGCACTCCTACATAGACTGTCACTTGGGAAATCTCACACTCTATACGCACAATATGTCTAAAAAAGGCTACAACGTTCTCTCTTCACGTATTATATTATAGATATGGGGTACTTATATCTAACGACTGCAGATATAATTCAAACATTTAAGCAAATGTCTTTGTTCACAAACGCTACGATTCTCTTTTATTTAGATGGCAGTTGAGACAAGTGGAAGTGGAAGCGCGATCGTTATATGGAATAGATCAAAAGCTTTATGTCGTCATCTGTAACTGTCGCCGCTACTTTATTGTGGTGCCCAGCTGTTGTGTTCCCGTCTGAAGTGGACGTATACATAGTTCACGTAAGAGTATAATCACAGTAAAACTTATTGTGGCCATTTTTCATTTCAGACATATCGGCGTGTTGCGATAAGGCGGTTTCCCCTGAACTGTACGCGTGCCGGAGTGTTTGCGAGAAGGTGAGTTTACTTTAACTGTATCAGGGACTTGGGAATCGGGGACGGCTTTTGTTGATTTATATTGCAAGCGAAATAGTTTTCGCCCGGATATAATATGGGTGAAATAAATCGATGCCAGTTGCTACATTTTTAAAGTTGGTACAACAGGGTATAGATTTTATTGATGCCTTTACAATATTCTTGAACAGCAAATATTTCGATACCCGGACATAGACGTGACGGGTTGAGTTGTACGAATTGTAATCCATCAAATTCCAAATGCAAGTATGATCGTGTCTTGTAAACGTGTCTCGCTTGTTCGTGCCGCTCGCGGCGGACGTTCCGGGGCCGCCACTCTCTTGAATCTTAATCGCATCTACAAGGGTACCCAATCAAAGTTTTCAGTGGAAAGCTAAATTGACTAATTAAGGGGATTTATTGCTTCCGCTAAACTTCGACTCGTGGATATTTATATCATCCCAAGCCGTATTAAGGTCACTCGATATTTGTACGTTTCGTGGTGTACTCGACGCAGTCTTTGACTTCTTTCAGGGAACCTATAAATATTCTTTGATGTGTTTACACCGAACCAATAAAGGATACAGTGACGTGTTACATCGGAGTCGTCTCGCTTGTAACTCTTCCTGTGCTATAGAAATATTATCCTTCGGATAATATTCGTGTCGACTCGTCGGGCCTAATCAGGAATCGTGTCACATTGTGGACGGCATTCCGGGAAGGCGCGTCGAGTGAATAAAAGGAAAATTATTAAAACGTGTAAGCGGAGAGCGTTGTACGGACTAATACATTCGTGTTTAATTCCGTCTCGTTAGGGCCTGCGGCGTGACGGCCGCTTCCTCCCCGCGACACTGCCGGAATAATATTTATGCTTTTTAATTGTATCTTAAATCGCTATCGACGATTTGTCACCACTATGCATGCACTGTGCTTGGAATACTTGTCCATTGTTTATTCAAATTGTTTCGTGATTAGCGCGGCGTTCCAAGATTGCATTGTATGCAATAGGTTGAAGTAACAAGTCTGTAACTATCAGTCGTAAAATGATTATTTTAGTTTTTATTATTTGTACTGAATTGGTTTCTCAGAAATTGCTCTAACGATTTTGATGAAAATTACAGACGGTGAATAATGTGTCGTCACTAGACAACTTTTCGTTTCTTAATCTCTATCGATTTTGGAGAAAATTGGTATAGTATGTAGGCATATTATTATTTATTTGAACTAATACTAGATTCCGGATACATAAATATAGGGAAAGCAATAATTACAATTATTTGTCGATAAGATTTATTATGTGACTGATGGATTGGTAGATGAGACATTTCAAATGATCCCTAACTCATATATTAATGACGCAAGGAACAGTAGGAGCCGGGGACAATTTAAATAAAGTGGTTGCCTGTTAAACTCCCCATTAAAACGTTTAACCCCTCGTTGGATATTGAAGCTTTCGTTAAATGAAATTCTGAACGAATGCCGTTAATTGACAAATAATTCTATGATCAAGTAAGTAGTTCATTATTCGCAATAAAACACGGATCATTATAATTACAGAAGGGGGTTGTCATGCAAATCTTGAACCATAATATAATGTAATTTAAGAAACTGCAATAAATATTTGCAACTAAATATCTGCTATATATAATTTTTGTATATTTACAGGACTTATTTGGCATTTAATTTCCTTTAACACCAATAAAAGCTCATTGACATCGGAAGAACGATTCAAAATATCAATTGAACGGTTTTATGAGTATTACTCATGGATTTGGATATCACGGACATTATAAATCGTTTAGTTAGAAATGGTTTTTCAAACCTAGTATCCCAACCCTGCGTGTGGGATATAATTGACGTTCCAATATCGAATACAGTCATCGATATAACAAAAAAAAATGGCTGCCAGTAATGGTAATGACTTAATCGCCTGAAACGTAACTTGATAGCGGCATAAACTTGTTATAACTACCGATAATTACATGTGTTTTCGAATGTTTGAATATCGATTATTAAGAATTGCTGGGGAAAACCTAATAGACAATATTAACCCTGTTAGCGTTTATCTTTAATTGGCGCTTTAATTTGTGTAAAATAACCCATGTAATACCGCCACGGCTGCTAGTCATTTGACTTCCGGAGAAGTTATATGTATTGTACTTTACCGTAATAACGAATTTTCTACTACTATTAGTTTTCAAATTAGTTTTGCACAAAATATCTGGCAATAATGGCAACACATAAATGGTATTTTGTTTTGACTTTATATTGACCGTCTTTAACTTTTGCAATCATTTACGCTTGATATCCAAGTAGTCATATTATTAGAATTGCAATTTATTACATGATTTACTGTTTTGATTTTAAGAATTTGTATAATAAGTATTAAATACAGAAACTCGGAATATCTCATTCGGTTGACATCACTAAATAGTATAAAACAAAGTCGCTTTCTCTTCCCCTTTATCCCTATGTATGCTTTAAATCTTTAAAACTACGCAACGGATTTTGATGCGGTTTTTTTTTCATAGATAGAGTGATTGAAGAGGAAGGTTTATATGTAAAATAACATCCATTAAAATAGTAGAGAAATACTGGTATAGTTTATATGGCAGAACAATGTTTGCCGGGTCAGCTAGTAAAATATAATTATGTTTGGGTCTAGCAAAGTTGTTTGAAATATTCAGTTAATCACATGTAGATTTACGGAGTGGCAGTGAGTGAACGTTTGATGGCGCCGGACGGTGATGGCCCGCGAGAAACATATCACAACTTTATTCGTTGAGATTGTCCGTAACTGTTTTCGTGTAGCATAAGTACTGATAAATGTGTGGACTCTCTTCTATTCTGACCATTATTGCTCTGAAAAACTTCTAATTGCCACACTTTTAACAATCCAACGACTGTTCTTTGCAATATGAATATCTTAATCCGTATTCAGTCTACAAGGCATGGCCGTGTTTTGTTATATTAAGTATGGCTGTAAGATGTAACGTGTAAAAATATCGAATATGTTGTACTCTTTTTCGAAGTATAAGTAAAATTTACAACAGGAGAGCGAGGTGTATTTGTAAAATAGTTGCTGTCAATCCACGTGTCAGTAGGATGACTATGTTTGCTGATAAAATTGTCTAAAAGCTACACGTAGATCGTGAGCTATTTTGGTAATAAGAAGTCGTAGTATGATTGTATTGTATTTTTAATTTCTTTATTTAGAATTTCGTTTACGATCTATTTTAGTGTCTCTCAATTCGTTTTTGCAATCGGAATATCTCATGTCCGGGATAACTTATTGACATGGTCACCTCGTCATATAATGATGTGCGAACTAACATGCGAACACGAACATTTATTATATACACGACGTGCAAACTAGTTAGATGAAATATGCGAACGTACGTTACCGTGGCTCTTTGTAGTTTCGAAAATGTTTGTAGTTTATGAATATTTCTGCCAAAATTACTTTATCAAACACCTTTCAAGGTTTTTGATCGACGGTCATGAAGTGTTGTGTATGAAATAGTTGAAGGCATTATTTTTTATATATCCATGATCCGTTTACGATTACCGTGGGTTGACTATCAGTGAATGCTAACGTATGTATGTATATGCAGAAAAAATCGTATTGAAGAATGTTTTTGTCAATGTTTTTTCCTCGTTTATAATCCTAGTTTTAAAATGTTCAAGAAGTAATTCTATTTTCCAAACGGTTATATAGGTATTGTAATTAACATATGCCTACCAACTCGCAAGTTCCTTGTACATATTTATTAAAGGAAAATTCCCTCGTATTACAAAATTACTTCAACAGTCAACTAAAAAACGTGTTATGCGAACTTCAGTTCCGCTTGCTTCTCACAGTGTCGCTTTGAAAAAAAATATCTAGTTCACGCCTTTAATCATTTCAGTAGGTAGGACGGCGCGTAGCGGTTTCAGGCGGCTAGTTCAAAGAGCGCGGCGTCTTTGAAGTAATCGTGTATGCCGCTCGCGCGAGCCAACTTGCCGGTCAACGCGGTTGCTCTTAAATTTACTTATGGTATATAATAGATATGATATAGGTACGCTATTAATTAAATTAGGCCGGTTTGATCTACAATTGTCGCATTGTTAATAATAAGGAAATTATTACTAATAAATATTTGTACTCAGAATTCTGTGTGAACATTTATTTAGTGTACTTCCAAAATTAAACACAATAAAAGTAAAGATGACTCTTTTGCTTATCAATATGCACTATACATACATATTTACGACCTTTTAAAAATTGTCTAATTTAAAATAATTGCTTTTGGACCTGTAGATGACAGGTAGCTAACGAGTAGTTTTTTATTGAAAAGTTGATGACGTCACTTTATCTTACTATGCAGAATTAATTGATATTTTTTAACACGTTCAGCATTATTATCTATTGTAGTCACGAATCAAATATATAGTAGAGATTACACTATTTCTGTTAAGATTACATTCTACATCTGTTTCTCAATAAGAGTGGCATCAATCACTTAATCCACATGACAGATTAACCTACATATATGCAGTGCGGTAGCCGGGCAGGTGCTAAGAATATCGTTTGTAATTCAGAGCAGTGGTAGAGTTGTAGAGTCAATGTTTTTGGTGAACTTTTCTTACAATAAGATTGTACTGAAGTGTACAGTCTAAGAGTTTTCGTGCAAGTCACACGGTAGTGCAAAGTGAAGTTATATTGTAAAGCTGTTTTAAAGATTGTGTTTTTTTTTCAATCTTTCTATTGTTCCGGAAGTGAACTCTATTTTTAATATACGTAATAATAATATTGTATAATAAAAGTGTGGCAACGTAAGGTGTGAGGCATAGTGTATTCTCGCGTTGTGAGTTCGTTTACCGTGGACGCGGCTGCCAATTCCGGACCATGAGATTCAAGTCACGTAGAACCGACTTTGGCGGCGTATTCTAAGCTAACTCTATTGATAGATATTGCAAAAAATGACGACATCAGTCCTAATCTGATTTCGCGTTTTCGTAATGAATATCAAGTACCTACGTATTAAATATTACACGCGTATTTCATGCGTACGCGAATTTAAAAAGTTAGAAATGCGTGGCATACTTTGGACTCAGGTCACTAGGATTAAGGCTTACATACGAGTACATACACTAGCTTTTGCCCGCGAGTACGTCCCGCCCCTGCCGCAAAAAATGTAGTTATTTACGACATCACATTAGAAACTTCATCTTCATAAACCTTTCTCTTGAATCGCTCTATCTATTAAAAAAAACACATCAAAATCCGTTGCGTAGTTTTAAAGAAAAGCATACATAGGGACAGACAGCGGAAAGCGATATTGTTTTATACTATGTAGCGATGAAGAGATAGTAGTGGTACCTATATAAATACAGCAATAGGGTAATAGCGTTGCAAGTCGAATCGCACCATGACCTGACGACCACGTCCCCTGATACTGCGAATTCGTGTACCATGACGCGGTTTCCAATCCGGGACCATTACATTCCGGTCACGTACAGAGACAACTTTTGCAGCGTTTACCCGACTCGAGCTCCGCTTATTGAATTGATGTATACTGAAGCAGGCGTGATTGAAGTGTGAGTGGAATAAAATAAAAGTTATTTTCTCTCTTCGATCCCCAGTTCCTATTAATGTCATAAACGCATTCCGTACCCGACTCATACATATATTGATTATTGCATTTTAGCTAGCCTTCTTTTATAAGCCTTAACTTGTTCTAGAAGCAAGAACCCAAAGCTGTTTAATTCAGTTCATGTGAATCGTAGTTTTGGTGCATTTATCTTAATGCTAACAAATGTTTTGATATCAAAACAGACTAGAACTTTGTTAAGTTCGCTGTAATTTCATTTGCTTCCACTAATTACATTGTCTACGAAATTAATATTTTTTGTTTAAATTAACACTAAATTTACTTAATCTGTTATACGGACGCTTTATGGTGCGTTTTTATTGTACGACAATTTACAAATACGACATAAAATCGTGCAGGGAATAACAAAATATATGTTACTAAACAGGTGGATTCAATTTATAGTTCTCATATATAAAATAAAACCGTGCCATGACACAGTATTAGCAAATATTTTATAATAATATTGCAGTACATGATTTATGCTCTCGTTTTGCTTATTATTTTCGTTTCGTTTCCAGCGATACTTCCTTTCCGTGTAAATTTATGAATATATATACATATGTATGTATGACCATACGCACCAACGTCAACGGAATTTTAGAGGAACAAAACAGAGTTCACCGCTGAAAATACGATTGCAAATTGACGTGACAGTCCCGTGATGCCGGGACTTCGTCTTCCGTGACGCGAATCACGATCGCGGAGGGCCAACTTTGTTCGTAGCAGCGTTTATGCGATCGTCCGTATCAAACTTCGCTCAAATAAAATCGTGTTGAAGTTTAGTACAAGTTTAATTCGATAGTGACCTAATTTCGTATTTCGAACGATGGTCTTCCTATACACCGCTTAAAGTAATTTTATTTTGGATATCCAGTATCAAACATGCTATCAGTAACAATCGGCATAATACCACATTATGGCACTACTGATAATTAAATGTTTATGACAATTACGACTATTGGAACATTATCGAAGAAACATTGACAGTATCAGTCAATTCAACGTTCAGTTGTCTCCGCCGCAGACATCTCGCGACTGTAAATTTACGGAAAAATACGACTATTTCGGTTTCTGTTACACTCTTGTTGCATTCCCCTTCAACTTGAAAGTTGCAAAAACAAACAAACTAACGCGTCGGAGACGTTCAAAGCGGGTGAAAATAGACTCATCTGAAATCCTTTCAAGTCCGTCCGTCCGCGCGTCCGTCCCACGTCCGCGACGCCGCGAACATCGCACGTCAAATAACGTTTGCCTGTAAATTATTTACGAGTTTATTAAGCACCCATTTCCCTCCCCGCCCTCATAACCTTTATAACCTTCCATGCCGACTACACTTAGCATATTTAGTTATCATTGCGCTAATATGACAGTTTTATTACTGTAACATAGTTCAGAGCTTACAAATGTTTTTCGAAAATTTCGTCACGCATTTCCCACTGTCCGCATAAATCAGTACCACTAATAGTATAGTATGATATTTGGTCCTAATCGATATACTGTTAGTCTTAATCGAGCTAAACCAGTAAAGAAAGATATGAATATGACTTAGGCATAAGGAAACTTGCGTTATCTGTAATTAAGGAAACACTCTTGTAATATAATTAATGTATATTTTTTTTGCAATTAAAGATATATTCTCACTTTTATTAAATATTATTTATTCCCACGCGTAACATTATAGTAATGTAGAGTACTTATTAACCGTATAATATGTCGTTCAATAGAATGACCTACGTTTATTGGTTAACCGCAAAGGCTTGCATTTCGTCCCCTTGAAATAAGTACTAAACGATATGTTACTAGTTATAATAGGTAATATTGATACAAAGTTTCAGGTACATAAGCCTGAATCTAGTGAAGTTGGTTTTACATGACATCTTGAATGCAAATATGTTTCATCTAGTATCACGAATGTGCGTGTAAGTTGCGTATAATAATAATTGTAAAAGCGCATTAAATCTATGTGAAGTTCTCAGCACTCGTGATGTTCGATTGTTCACGAATCACGATTGATATTGCTAACTAAACAAAAGCTAGATGATAAGATATTAAATGTTACATTCAAGTTATATGGACCCGTTTTCATTAATCCCGGCGTTATAAAAGTCATCAAATGTTTGCAAGTATACTCGTAAAACGTTTTTAAACTTATGATCAGAATGACTATGTTGTTGTTTGTTGTAATTGTTAGTAAGCAGACAGTTTCTGTGCAACGCACGTACCGTAAGTAAACACATTCATCAGTCTGCTGCTCGCTGCACGTTATACCACCGATTCATCGCTGTAATGTATCACGGAGATTAAAAATGGTAAGTAGATGTAACTTTGCATACATGTATTGCTACAATTAAGCCTGTTTTGCTACTTAATGCGCGATGTACACTGCGCTTTTTTTTTAATCAATCCATGGTCAACCATTCGATGATTGATTGGTAATGGTAAATAGTTATTACAACAATGTAAACTAGTCGGATAATAACAATATTATCCGTATAAATAAATAACATAAATGTATAAACTTCGTTTGACTATATCGATTTCTTTGCACGTTGTCGCATCGAATGCATATTAATGCGGAATATTGAAAAATACATCGCGTACGAGAGTTATTGCGTCCCTTATCGTTTCCGAGAAGTCGGTGCTGCAGCGTGTTGGCTAGGGGCGGCCGAGGTGGGTGTTTCATATTGTACCACGCTGAAGATTTCTATAAGCGTATTTCTATAAGCGATTCTATAAGCGTCAATGGTGCGGATTTATCAAATGGACATTTTTACCGATAAGGACTTAACTTTGATTTTATAATTTCAAGCAATATAAAGGTACTAATTTTAATTGACAATGCTTCTTAATGAAAAAAAAGCTCAACTGAAATTGATGTGATGAGCACGTTTGTTTGTTCTGTGTCTGGGTTTAAGAAAAACATCTACATATATATTATATAAGTAATTATATGGTATGTATACAGTATATATGTATGTTCTTGAGCTGTCCGTTTACTATAACACAGACATTGAATTGACTAATTTGGAATAGCTAGCTGTGTGTGGAATTATCCCCAGTTTTTTTTAGATCAGATAGATCGCGAATAAACTTATAATTATTATTATCATTTTAATTTTTACTTTGTCTATTTATATCCTTGAATAATTTTGTATGGCAAAAATGTGAAAGTAGCCTTAACATCTCTTAGAAGTGGCAGGTAATTAAAAAATTGCATTGTTTTATAATCATTGCAGATTAGAAGACACTATAATACAACACAACATTATTGCATACTGCATTCTATATAAAAAGCACAAGAATTGAGTGTAAGAACAATAAGCGCTCTTATCGCTAAAAAGCGATATCTTTCAGACAACCTTGCATTAGGGAAGTTGTTTAGAAAAAAATGCCAAAGTGCATATACACTTTAACCTACACGCGAAATGTATTGTGAAGTGAAATATGTAGGAAGAAATGACTACTAATATTAAATCTAACATAATTCGAAATAGGAATGAATGAATATTTGAGATTATACCGACATACGAAGCTCTGGGGATGCCTAGGACGGTTCGTATATTACTGAGTGCAAAGTTTTAACTAAACAAAAAGTATTGCTTGGCGACATAAATAGGAGGCGTTACCGCCGTCTAAACCTGGATACAATGCTCTACCACGTTGATTTCGAACTGAACAAACTCATAATCCACTCAGTATTAATTGATTTATAACTGAAATAAAGATTTTTAATATTCCATCCGTCCACATAAATACATCATGCTTCATGTAGAGATTTACAGTTTCCGTTACGTTCACTGATTCATATATACAATTATTACCAAACAGTAATTAATGTAGCGTATAGTCTCTACAATTTGTAGTGTCGTAAGATAACATCTGTCGTTCACTCAGTTCGCTGTTATTATTATATAGTTTGTGTCATTATTTATTCCATTTGATGTGACATATTGTCCTTGTTTAAATTTTTTAAAAATAAAAATGGCGTACTATTCTTTATACACACTGTGACATAGGGTAAGATAGTGTCAAATTTATTCAAGACTGTTTGATGCATTGCGCGTTACATTTATAATATCTTATGTGGGCAATGTGAACAGTAGAGTCGCGTATATTTATATTATGAGTATACTCCACTCTACACGTACAATGTAATGTAATAAAACATGTTGCGCTATATTAATATACGTGTCGGAAAAGTATATTTATCTTGTTCCAAAAACGCTTTGTGTGATGATACTGTCACGTCGTATATCACAGCGCTGTCATCGCGACTGTGACGGCTCGGCTAAGCTTTATACATTCCGCGCTCACTGGATCAAGTCGTTCCCGACCCAGTAGGTGGCGAACAGACGGCCGACTGTTACATTTGATATTTGAATACAACATATTGATATGAATCGATTATAATATACTAGTTGACCCGGCACACATTGTTCTGCCATATAAAATATAAGAATATTTCCCTTCTATTTAACGGGTGTTATTATAAATATAAACCTTCCTCTTCAATCACTCTAACTATTAAAAAAAACCGCATCAAAATCCGATGCGTAGTTTTAAAGATTTAAGGGAACATGGGGATATAGGGACAGAGAAAGCG
>DWUN01004067.1:0-11211 GCA_018249975.1 Passova gellias
CAGGTGCACCGTAAAGCTCGACAGAGCGAACGACACTTGCGTAGAAGCGGCGGACTTCTTCCCTAGGTCCCCCGAGATTTGGCAGCAGTCTGTGCAGAGCACCCGCTATTCTATGAATCCGGGGGACGAGACGGTCAAAATGCTCGTCAAAGCGCCAGCGGCTGTCCAGAATAAGTCCAAGGTACCGCATGTATTTACCCACTTCAATGTGATGTGTCAACACGAATTGTTACGCAGGAAGGCCCCAATCTCCGCCTAAGGCCGTGGAACCAGAGCGCCTCAGTCTTTGGCGACGCTACCAGGAGACCTAGCGCATTGATCTTAAGCAAGCACAGTTGCCGCGCCCAATTCGGCCAACCTAGCTGCACTGTTGAAGGTCTCTCCCTCAGCCAATATGAGCATGTCGTCAGCATAACAGATAAGGGTCACTCCAGATGGAAGCACCGTCCGCAACACGACGTCATATGCGAGGTTCCACAAGAGCGGTCCTAAAACCGACCCCTGTGGCACCCCGCAGACCACACTTCGTTCCATGACTCTTCCATGACGGCCATTAATCAGTCATCTACACATACAAATAAATAAAATTTGAGCGCATGTTTGTAATATTAAAATAACCGCCTTTTAGATATACCAAATATTTTTTTTTACAATTTTTATCTGTCCGTTTGTTCCAGCTAATCTTTGGACCGGCTCGACTAAATTTGACGGGACTATCACTGGCAGATAGCTGATGTAATAAGGTGTAGCTTAGGCTTTTATTTTAGAATTATATAGTATAAAGAAATGTATTTCTTGTATATTACAATTACATAGAAAATCTGCGAACTGAACACTGTTTTATTAAATTGAAACGCGGGAGATTTCGCGGGCACACCCAGTCATTAATAAACTTACATCAAATTTAAACTGTTTTAATATTTCGCGGTACAATCGCGTCTGTCTACTAGGGGCTACCCGACGCTTCGTTGAGCGTAATTAAAAAGTTCCACAGTTCATGTGCAACTTCTGAAACGATTTTTTGTCACTGCGAGTTTCTCTTGGAAGACGGACATAGTATGCTGTCGCGAACTTTTATTACAAACTATTTAAGAAGAATAATGACAACATTATTTTCATTTATAAACTTTAGAGTGCTTTGCAATCTTATTTAAAGAATCAACCATTGGATTAGTTTAAGCTATCAAATATTATATAAGCCTTCTTGAAAAACAGCACAGAAATCATATATCATAAGAATGTTTATGTACATAAAATATTACGCAATATATGCCCAATTTATATTTTGCATTGCACAGTCTAAACAAAGAGTAAACATATCCAGGCCACCCTATAGTAAGTGGTTGTCACCTATAGATATTTGCAACACTAGAGGCGTCACCTACGCGATGGCAACCCTAAGGGACTCTGTCAACGCCCTTTTTGAAGAACCCCACGTCAAAGGGTACAGGAAATACGTCGGCGAATTGAAATCACGTTTACGTTATTTAAATAAACGTTAGTAACTTTTAGGATTGCACATGTTAAATATTTTGTTAGCTATATCACAAAAATAGAACTCATGTCCCACTATCAATATTATCGCCCATTAATTAATTCTCAATAAAATTTACTTCACAATCAGTTTCACTTGTATCGCGAACTTTGGCAATCTGCGCCCAACTTTGGTATGAGTTGCAATTAAGTTTGTATTATCTACTTCTCATAAATTTGTGAAACGTCAAACTTATTGCTTAAAACATATAATAATTATGAACTAACGTAGCCAATATCTTTCGAAATGAGATGTTGAAATTAATCATATCCATTATTTTTACTAATAAGGTCCAACATTTCTGTTTCTTATTGTCTGTAAAGAAATCGTTTAGAAGAAAAATTTTACATTTTCATTTAAACAAAATTTACTACGTAAGTACCTATTGTTGAGTAGTTTTCAAATGCTTTGTACATTTAAATTTAATTGTTCCTGTAAATTCAGTTTATACAATGTAAAGCAACTAAGCTTTTTGAGTTCAGGCAAGAGGAACTTAGCTTCAGAGGGAAAAGCTCGCGTCGTACAATCTACCAGTAAGAGATATAATGGTATACCGTTGACTAAATTCTTGGAAAGTAAAAGTAAGGGAAAAGTGCTAATTACTCTTTTAACATTGCGAAATGCTAATTAAATACTAATGGAATCGGTCTGTTGCACTACAACAGCGAGATACTCTACTGCTTTAGTGATTACTGGTTGTAACCTTGGTGAATTGAAAAATACTTTTGTTTATAATGTTAAATATTATTAACAATAATAATTAAATATTTATACACATCCGTATAGCCAACAACAGATAAATCTATTGAACCTGATTTACCTTCCATTAATTCTATAAAGATAAGAATATAAAGCCTCGCAACTTAACATTTTTATATAAACTAAAAGAGATTTCTGTTGCTTTGATAGTTTAACTTCTCATTCTAAAACAATCGCTTGAAACAGACGAAGAGAAACATTGAAGCAATGAACAGACAAATAGGTACATAATGAGTAGTGAAGTCGGTCTTTGTAGTGCGATCGCTTGAGACCGTCCGTTCTACACTTAGCTGGGATTCAGTTCGGCCACCTGAAACTGTGTTATTTAATTTACAGGCCGTGATTCAAGTATATTAAAGTGCTTGACATTTGTTTGCTGTTTTGGTACATTTAATTTTATTCACTTGTTTGCTCCGTTTGGAGGTGAAAACAGAAGAAACAAACACACCTTCGCGTTTATAATATTAGTATGGATATTCTATAAACATAGAAATATTACTTTGTGTGTTTTGACACTCGTTGAACGATATGAATCAAAGGAACGTGATTCAAATGATTCATTCACATTTGACGTCAGCGTCACGTGGCGAGAAATGGGAATGCACCATATATTCTTTTCCTGGGTATTTTATGAGACGTTACTTAGAGATAGATGGAGACCCCGAAACCTATAAGGAAATACATACATTGTATGCTCACAATTGGCAAGTATAGATCGTAAGAAAGGGTCCCCTATAACTAAAGCTCTATGTCTTGCCACGTTAAAAGAGGAATGTTTCGTAGCCCAAGCCTAAATTTTCTTGATAACGCAATGCTATGTAATAAAAACCATGACTAAACACGTACACAGCTACTGTGACTACGCTAAAATCGTACGATTCTGTGACTATTTTGCTTTCTAAGTTTCGACTTAACTAAATGGTTAGTAGTTCCAATTATCCCGTGGTCTAAATTGAGCGCAAACTAACCAGGGTTTGATTATTAACTTTACTGTTATTAATTTAACACAATTTGAGCATAGTTGAAGGAAGTTATGTTATTAAACGACCGTTATTACTACAAATACACATCAAAATCGTGTATGCTTTAGGAATTTTGTGTAAAGATTGTTCAAGCAACTTGTTAAACTTAAACTATTTAAGTTAAGGGTACGAACTCCGTAATAATATTATCCTGGAACTTGTTAATTTTCTTAAACATTGTTAAGGGTTAGAGGTTATAATTACCCTTGTTAGGCGTTGTAATTTTTTATTTTCTTTATTTTTCTCTTATTATAATAATAAGTATATTTATTATCCATAAAAAAAAATGCGAAATAAATGGTTCATTTGTTTATTGTTTGTTGTTGTTAGCAAAAAGCTCACTTAATGCCATATGGCATTTTGTACTAGTAAACTCGGGTAATGATAAAAATGTAGGGTAGGCTCATAATATTGGTTTCTTTCTTTTTTGTTTACTAATAAATAATACATAATAATATGTAATACATAATAATATGTAATACATAATACTACATAATGAACAAGGATTCAACAGGCTGTCGTTAAGCATACTATGTAATATTTCTACAACATATTTTTTTCTGATATTGCCACACACTATAAACTATCGCGTGTGGTATAATCGAACTAAGGGCCTGTTTCCTGTCTCGTGGGCTTGCGCCCAAGCGGTTCACCTGCGTCCTTCCCGACGTCGCTGGCTAGACGGTCCGAGCTCCTACTCTAGCCGCCCGCAACCCCGGAAGTCACCTTTTAGTTGCCTCTACGACGGGTAACAGATAGCCTCTGCTCTGATCCCGAGCTACACTGCCAGTTAGCTGTAGACTTGGAAGTTTGTGTGATACATTACATGGAATCTCTTAAAAGTCATTTTATAAAATATTGTTACACGAGGTACATGATGCTATTGAATTGAATTATGGTGTTGTAAATTTGAAATTTACTTACTTTTAAGCTTTCAGTTATTTTGGTATCAAAAACCTATTGCTTACCAAAGAGAAACTCAATAATTGTGATGAAACTTTCAGTACGTTATATGTGATACTTACCTATTCTAAGAATGTCGAAGAGAATATTTTATTTACAAATCCGCTTAACTCGAGTTCAAAGGAAATTGAAATTTCAATTGTTTCTCTTGCTTTAGTATGTCAACTGAAAATACGAACAATTGTCGTTGAGACTTAAGGAGGTCGCCCACTGTGACTTTTCCTAAATTAAATCATTAATTTGAAACATTTTTGACAACAACAAAACAAGATATAGCCCATAACTATTTAATTATTGATAAGCATCATTCCAAAACACGTCTGTATACGTCTTCTACTTCCGCCGAGGTCAGGAAGGGGTGGTTTTAATGAGACGAAGAGAAAAATTATAACAGGTTGCTTTAACAGGTGTTTCAAGAAGTTTTACGGAAGTTATACCTGCGCTGTAGGCTTTGCTTCTTTTAGTTTTAATTAGGTTGGCAGCGTGATTCCAAGAGATCATAATAAGAACAAGAATGACAAGAAATTAACGAATTTATACCCAACTTGATAGGAGCAAACAGCAAACTTTGGTGAAT
The DNA here is from genome assembly GCA_018249975.1 of Passova gellias. Taxonomy (NCBI): domain Eukaryota; kingdom Metazoa; phylum Arthropoda; class Insecta; order Lepidoptera; family Hesperiidae; genus Passova; species Passova gellias. The sequence goes on from DWUN01004067.1 coordinate 4,856, forward strand.
GGTGGAGGGTAAACATCCAGGTTATAAAGTGTTGAAATCATAACTAAAGTCCTGAATGACCTGCACCTGGAAACCAAACATCAAACCAAATGCTTGAAATTGATCTTTTGGATTTCAATGTAAAATTTCACACAAGCTTTTGATTAGTATCCTAAAGCGCGAACGATGAGAGGTCATCCTAAACAAACATAATATCGTTTCATGAAACAAGAAGCGGAGATTTTGTGGTACACGTACACGTACACGTGTAGTGAAATCAAATTCGAGAAAAAAGATCGACCGACTTAAATAGTACTTGCAAGTCTGTTAGCCAGTTTACGTCAGCTAAGCATTTCCTATCAAATTTATAAAAGAAATAACCGCAAAGTATAGGGTCGATATACTAACTTCCTACCCCACCTACGACTCTTACATACTTTACCAACCTTATCGCCTTACATTGTGTCAAATATGGGACGATAATTTTGGCAATAAATTCTCACCGACACCAAGGGTTGACTGGTAGAGATTGCGAATAGGCTCTATATGCGTCCATTGTATAAATAATAAAGAGTAAATAAATAAATATGGGTTTATTGTACATATATTTTTTTTATTTCATGATTCTTTTAAGAATTGTGATTTTATTTATTTATACTTAATTGACCACAAACATTTAAGGAACAAATAACGAGCTTATTACATCTGTACCAGTTAACCATCGGGTTAGACAGAGACACAACGGATTTTACTTTGATCTTGACGTCAAAATACCCTTTTGTGTCTTTTTCAGATGGACATTTTATTCCAGTACACTCGGTACTATTATAATATTTTGTGACGCTCTTAATTACTGTTTTATTAGCGGTTCGTCTCTTTAAGCTCGTTTTACTCCGATTTTAACGAACTTTTTCCTCCCAAAATAATACGTTTCGGAGATGCTAGGAATTGAAACATTTTTTCTAACTTTTTGAAGTTGTAGTCATAAGATACTTTTTATCTCAAGAAGGGTTTAAAAATAATAACTAAGCAGCACTTTTATATACATACTCTTATAGTATAATATAAAGAAAAACTTCTTAGGAACGGATTAGCGTTTTACCGCGATCGCTCTTGATGTGTAATATATGTAGATACGTCCTAATGAAGTCATACAACTTAGTAATATAGAACTCATTCAGTGTGACTGTCAAATTTGGCAAACTGATTACAATAGTTCACAAAATAACTAGCAAAGTATACTAATGTTATAAAGCTAAACTCCGCGCCTGTATTAAAAGACCGGATATAAAAATTGTAAGCAACCTAAGCTTAATCTTAAGCGATGGCAAATTCATATAACTTTTGATGGATATATATAAAGTCGAAAAGCAATACTATTCAATAGTACATTAACATAGTTCTTTGTTTGATTATTATCCAAAAATGCAAAACTTTGCATCAAGAAACTATGTTTTATCACATAAGTGTATTGGATATTTAACACGAAATACATCTACTTTGCCCGCTGACTGTATACCTACTTAAAACTTTTAATCTCTCACGGAACCTGAAGTTAAATTATCACAAATGCAAACAAATTTAAATTTAGCAGTTGCAATATAGCAAGTGCGAGTTCACGTAGCTGCAAAACTGGTTAAATATGTGAAAGTACCGGCAGTGTTGTTAAAAGTTCCGGAAACCGGATATTGTTACAGTATGGTTGGCTGCTGGAGATTAATCGTATGATTAATTCCGTATAAAATACTGGGAAAACTTTCGATGAGTTTAATTGTAATGCATCCCTGGATGTATTACGCGAAATGAGGGTAGACCACAATATTTATACCATCGTTTCTCAACCTGGTGTCACGACCACTGGAAGGGTCGTGTTTGTTATTAAATGGGATCAGATGCTGTTCAAAAAATTTTACACGGAGGTATACACCGAACATTGGTTTATGAAAGTAATGATGATTAAGATAGTGTGATAAATTGTGATAAGGTCATAGTGTGTGATAAGGTGATAGTGTGATAAAGTGTAATAAATTATATCACCATTGTAAAACTTTATACGAAATTAAACTTGCAGCTTATTTAAAATATCATCATATTTTTACAGCGATCTGGTCGCAAGGCTTTTTACTTAACTTTTTGGCTTTTACGTGGGTCACGACATAAAAAAGGTTGAGGCACAATGATTTATACATTCCAGTACCGACGTTTCGTATTATCCAAGCGTCGTCCACGAGTACTTGTGGACGAAGTTCACCGATGAAATAATAAACGCCAGCCAACAGGTGTGCGAGATTTCGAAATTAAATAAAGTCACAAACATGGAACAAACAGTTTCATTCTCAACAGTTTCAACGTTAAACAATAAGTTTATAGTGGCTTAACTGCCGCAACAGCTCGCTGTATGTGAAAAGTGCCGCCGGCGTTATTAAAAGTTTCTAAAACCGGAAATTGTTGCGATAAAGTTGCTAAATGTAGAAGGTTTTATGTAAATTTTAACTTATCATAGAGCCTTGCCGCAAAGTAAGGCTGGACATGTTCATGCGCCCTAATTAAATGACCTTACTGAATTTATGTATTATAAGAAGTAGTATTATTATCTTTTATGTTTTTATGTATCGTATATGTATAAAGACTCGTTTAGCATATCGGTTGCCCAGTTAGATTTCAAGGAAGGCAAAAATCTAAATGATGTACATATCTGAATGACTATCGTAGTGTTTTGAGTGGAGTTCTAACATATAGGCGGATAATACGATAGTTCGTACTAAAACAAATCTAAGGACATAATCATAATAATTATTATGAAGGGACACGTGTCAGTTGTTGTTTTAAAATACTGTGCTCCCGCCAGCAATATAAATATTTTGATATTAATATAAAATTTAAAATAAATTGATATTACAGTTTCCAAGCAAAACTAAGCTTTTACGTAATAATTTAAATTGATTTAAATTAAATGAAGATATTCATATATCACATTTATATTTAGGTAACTTGTTTTACTTTTCAATCCAGCAATAAATAGTAAGGATCAATTAAAGTAGCTCCAAATCCATAAGTCTTAGCAGCATAGCATGGTTAGCGTTATACCATACCCTCAGTAACTAGAGCCGGGACTAATCATTGCGGCGAATTCAACGACCACAAACTTGTTAGGACAACGTTAACTAGAACTGGGATCCAATAACTGTCCTTCATCTCTATCTCTATAACTTCAACAGTTACATCGTCACACTTATATCATGCTTGACATTAATCGAATAATCAAAAGTGAATTTAAATTATTCAAATAATCGAATAAAGGCCGCCTTCGCTATGGTGAACCACAGTTGCGGCAAATTATTTGACGGAAAAAGATCAGTGAAGGACTTTAGGGAGATAATTTGCAGATTATTATATTAATGTAAGTTTATAATATATAGGTACCTATATAAGCCAGGTCGACAAGTTACCTAAAATTACAAAATAATATCAGTGTTTGGAACCGTGATTGGGATGACTCGTTAAGTGATATACCTGCATACATGTAACAATTTTTTAGGTGTATATTTAACCTGTTTAAATAGTGAAAATAGCACTTTGCTATAAAAGAAAACAATACTACTTAGAAGATAAGGTTGCGGGCGACTATAAATTAATTGGTAAACAGGTAAACAAGATGTGCGAGATATAATTCAATTAAACACAAAAGCTTCTTTCTTCATCGCGTTAAAACTTTAGTTAAGGATGAAAAATAATACATTATAAATACGTTTAAATAGTACGTTTCGCGTTCATGGTGCATTGTGTTTAGCCAACCCGCTATTGTACTATTTAACAGGAAATATTAATTATCACTTTGATGACAATAATAGTCGCGAGCGTAAACATAAATTTAACACGACCCTGGACACATTATCGTTATTATTATTTGCGGTGAAAGGGTTTTGCGATTTACATTCCAGAAGCGGCTGCGACATTGTTCCATTGTAGTCTGCCTCAATAAATTGGATGTTATCCCCAAGGTCAACTATTGGAGCGAGTCGTTTGGACTTACAGGCTTTTACGCTGTAAGTTGTTTTATAGGTACCTTAGCTGCAGGTTCTGTCATGATCTAGAGAGATGTATTCTAATGTAAGTGGAATATTCTGGCATGACATCTATTGCCCTACAGCAGAGCTTCGCTCGTGTGCTTTGGGGCTTATCAGTATTATGTATATCATAACTATGAAGTTTTACTTCTTATTTAGTATACAAAAACTAGCTAGATATCTAGATATATATTTTTTGGACGCTTTTAGTGTTCCACTGTTGGTCACGGGTCTGCTTTCTTAGTTGGATTTTGGGCCACAGTCTACCATGCTGGCCGAGTACAGATTTACAGACTTCACATACCTAAGAAAATATTGTATTGCTTATAACATCTCAAGATGCGTTGATTTGCTCGCGATATTTTTCTTCGCCGTTATAGCGAACGACACTGTTTTCATAAATAAAATAATGCAATCATGAAATTTTTTTATTTTAAGAAATGCTTATAGGTTATGTCAATTATAATAGGTAATTTAAAGTATAATATTTTTAATAATTTCACTGGCACCCTTTATTGTTTGCTTCTCAAAAAGAGGTCTTTTCCTCAACATGTCAAATTGAAAAAAAAAAACATACTTTTGCGATAAGTTTTCGTCCTAATATTTCCATTGCTTTAGCCCAATGTTAAATTCAAATAGAAAAAACTTTTCCAACAAGTACACATTTCATTCAACACAGAAACTATCTCTTTACGTAACGCTCTACTTGTAGGACGCCTTTATCGATATGCCATCATGACTAATATCGGAGGGCGTGGGGCTATGTCGGTCGCCGTGTTACAGTAGCAACAAGTAACTTAACACAAGGGAGGTAGATTGTTTGCGTTCTGAAGTAACGTCAAGATATGAAATATGGAAACATATAAATATATTTCACTAGCGCATGAAGTTGTAAGATTTCTTCATGTTTATGTATTACCAACATTTGTCTATTTTCACGTGCAAAACATCGTGAGGAAACCTGCACGCCTTAGAGATGTTACGAAATGTATGATATTTTCTGAGGTGTGTGAAGTCTGCCAATCGGCACATAACAATAAAAGGCTCGAAAAAAATATCATTGTCATTTCATTTCATACACTATAGTCCTTAGTTGTTTAAAAAATATTCGTTTTAAAATTTACAGGGCTTGCTAGCAAAATGATTATTTTAAAATGGATAGCCATTTAAAAAACATCACATTTCCACTAGTGTCTTTATTGAGTGTATGCTCAAATAAATATAGTATTATCAATCACGACATTAAGTTTCGAGGCAAATTAATTATAATTAATTTCTATGCGCTTTATTACATAAATGTCGGTAAGCCATAATGACTTATCGGGTCTAAGCGCTGTGGGTCACCATTTTGCTGTGTAACAAGTTAGTATCTAACGTTATTAGGAAAATCGTGCGTCCCAAGTTTCAGGTCCCATGTGCATTACTCAACAACAAATTATTGGACTCGGGAAATGACGAGGTCATATTCCTGTATACACCCAATAATAATGTTATCGAGCATTCCTTCACAGACTGTAATTATTTTAAGTAAGTTATCCGGCCTCAGATAATGTTATTCAAAAGCTTTAGATGATCCGCAAACATTTAGTTTGTAATTTATTAGAAAACATTTTTCAAATATTATTAATATATGCATTTTGTTAAGCACAAATAATAATGATTATGCACTCAAATATTTGTAGCTATTGTAAGGATAGCGACATAAACAGTCGATGCTTTCTACCTACCCCGTTAGGGAAGTGGCGTGATGATGTACCAATAAATCATACACTTAAATACATTGTTATTAATAACACTAACAAGACTCATGTCAAATCAATTATACTTCATTGCTAAGCACTTTGATACATAAACGTCGGTGAGCCATCATGACTAATCGGGTGTGAGCGATGTGGGTCGCCGTGTTATTGAGCAACAAGTAGGCGACCACACAACAAGGGAGACTGTTTGTCCGAAGTTTTACGGCTATTGTGCATCCATCAACTCAGGAACAACAAATCGCTGGGCCCCCGGAGTGACGAGGCGTTATTACCGAATATATCATGCGCACGTTCTAATTGATTTATCGCCTGGCCGAATTCTGTACAGTTTTCAGGACTGTTTTACGGTTATGAGTTTATTTCTTCGTGTTTTGGATTGATTTATTGGTTAACGCATATAACCCTCTCTTGTGCGCTTATATTTTTACCTAATTAGTGGACTACACTGCCTCGTTGGTCGTGCGGTTGCTAGTGCGACTGCCGATCGGGAGGTCCTGGGTTCAAATCCCGGGTTGGATACTGCTGGAATTTTTCTAATTTAGAATTTCTA
>DWUN01004068.1:0-11211 GCA_018249975.1 Passova gellias
TAACATCACGCTAAGATGAATAGGAGAGGAGCAGCAATAAAAAATAATTTATATGGCAGAACAACGTTTGCCAGGTCGGCTAGTATATATAATTATATATATATATATAATCGCCCGAAGTATAAACCTTATTAATGTAATAAAAAACGTGTTATATACTTTTAGGACATTATAACGCATAATTATCCAATAAATTTCGATTCTCTGTGAATAGCTCATTAATGCAACGATAAAGATACAACTATTTATATTTATAACAGTGTTAATGAGGTCGAAACTCGAAAGCCTTATCTATAATTATTACAGTAACTCTCGATGCTTGTCCATTTTTTTGCGAACCAATGAAAAGATAACACGAATATCATTATATAAAATACATTATGTACGAATCGTATGACAGTCATTATTTAATAACAAATTATAATCGTGCATATAAACCGCATCATAAATTATGTTTTGTTGCAAATGATTCATTTCATATTTAATAATAAACATACAGATACTAGTTATATGTAATTATAGGTATAGCGTGTATAATAAATAATGAATTAAATACGCGCTTAGTAATACTAACAGATAGTGGAAATATTAATATGTGTTATAACATAGGTATTATAATTTATTTACAAATATATACAAATTTCCCTTCTGCGATATGCTCACTTGTACAGTTTTGAAACATTTACGAATCCCAAGTTCATTATCTATTTTAATGTCAATTCACACCGAGGTTCCTTCGTAGTACCTACGTCGTAATAAATTCAAAGACAATATTTCATTACATTAGAATCCATAAGAGGATAAAAATTTGAATTTGAATTTTTAAAACCAATACGCCCGCACAGTACCCGGCACTAATATACGGACAGACAGACGAAAAAAATTAAAATTGTGTTTTTGTTTCATGTACCGTATATATTTTCACATACTCATTAAAACAGATAGTTCAATTTTATATTTGGATATAAATATATATAGATATAATAATATATGTATAAAAGCTTTCTGAGATTCAAATTTGATAACCATCACCCTATATGTTCATAAATATATACATAACAGGATTTTCGCGTGAAGTCGTTTCCAAATTCATATTGGAATTATTATTAAAACGAACAAACGGATAAACCAGTTTGCTTCCGAAGTATCAATAACGGTGCACTGTATCTCACATTTGACTAAAATGTCCAATTAAAATATATTTGTTTTAAATAATTTTTACATTTCTCATGTATATTGTGATTAAAACATACACACACACACACACATTCATTCATACACACACATTCATTCATACACATCCATGCGTGCGTTGTGCGTGAATGCCTGCGTGCGTGCGTTTTAGATACTTAACATTTTAGATTCACGCCATCCATTTTTTCCCAGCCTTTTTATTGGGCCCACTGCTGGACCGAGTCTTCTCTCACAGTGAGAGGGTCTAGGCCATGGTCCACCATGCTGGCCAAGTACGGACAGGTACACCTGCACGCACCTCAGAAAAAAATATCTATATATTTATAACATCTCTAGGATGTGTAAGTTTCCTCACGATGTTTTCCTTCACCGTTATAGCGAGTGATATTTAATTTTAATTAACTATAATATAATAACATTTTAATTTATAAAAAGTACGTAAGAAGTGCATGCCAGGATCGAATCCTGAAGCCCCGGATCGGAAGGCGGAATTTCAAACCACTAGACTGCTTATTCAAATAATAAATTATACACATCGCTGCTTATTTAAATAATAAATTATGCATAAAATAAACAATTTCGTTCTGACAGACAGGGTTATAGCGGACAATTTGACCTTTATTATGTCGACAAGTTTATAGTCAGTCTCCTACGTAATATAATAAATGTTCAAAATACTATACCGCATGTTTCGAATATGCAATCAAATTTACAACACTATTGAAACTATACAATCATAAAAAATATATATCATAAGACATATTATGTATGTGTCGAGTGGTTAGGGAACCTGACTGTAAAACCTGAGGTCTTGGGTTCGATTCCCACCCAGGACAAACATTTGTGCTATAAGCACATTTGTTTGTTCTGTTTGATCGTAATGAAAGTATATATATATATATATATATATAAGTATTATACAGTATGTATATTTATCAGTTGTCAAGTTACCATATCACAGGCATTTAATTGCCTAATTTGTAATCGGACAGCCGTGTTTCGAATTGTCCCCAGATATTATTATTATTTAAAAAAAAATATCATACGATATGACACTTCATCGATGACATTCAATCTATTATCTGTATTAACAAAAGAGGAAGACGTCTAATTGAGAGATTTACTGAGAGATCCACGCACAGCCGAAACCGCATCACTAAGAACACGAAAATATTGCAGATAGGTTCTTTATAAATCGTGAGCACTAAGAATAAATTTTTGGAGATATCACCTTTAACGGCCGTCTCATCAATAGATCACCCTCTCAATAACAACCGCAACGGGGAAAACCTACAACTTCAACGCCTTCACTTGACTTCCAAGGTCGCGGTCATAGAAGTGAGGGTAATACATATCTAAAAACAGTCGTAGGCACACAACATACTTGATGCAAGTGGGTTCAAATCTTTGCTCGCGCCTTTGTTTGAACAAAATTATGGGTGCATTTAAACACTAGATTTACCAAACCAGTCATTTTGACTGGTCGTGCAATTGCAATGCAAAATTCCTACTACATATATCATTTGATTTCAGAAATGATATTATTGTTTTTCAAGTTATAAATGGAGAATACATTTAATAAACTTAAGAGTGAATAAAAACTGGAAGTGACAATAAGCATTGTGCTTTTACACCGGTCATTTTGACTGACTGTAGGTATACATAAAACTATGGTAAATCTAGTGTTGAAGAATAACGAGTCCCTTCTAAAGCAACGATGCAGGAAAACAGAGGAGTGAGGAAATATTCGCATTATGAAGAGTACGATACACCGTAATATTCCCTGAGACATTACAAGTCTGCTAATACATATAATACGGGTTTAAGTCTGTTCGTATTGAGAATTAATTTGCCTCCAACCGTTGGGGAAAATGAACATGATGTGAAATCATCATCATAACATCAGAGAGCGTGCTACAGTACGACACACCGGACTCAAAGTACATAGAAATTCCTTTCAAACCGAATCACGAGCAGTGTACATGATATCTTTTTATTCTCAACCGTTCGTGGGAACTACATATGTTATGGTGAAAATTTAAAACTGTAGAAATTGCGACGTACCTACCTCGCCAGCCCGTCGCTTAATATTACAAGTGAACGCGAGACGTCTTCGGAGAGCCGCATCGCTACGACACTTGTGAGGGGAACGACCAGCTCAAAAGGCGAAAGATTTTCGTGAGGTTCGGTAGTTGATGGAAATTCTTAGTCTCTACCTAACCCATATTGAAAACTGGCGTAACTGTATAATAAAAAACTTGAAATATAATATATCTACATAAGTGTTATATTGTATGTATATATATACGAATATATATATATATATATATGCTTATCAGCTGTCCGGCTTTCAGTTGACTAATTTGGAATCGGACAGCCGTGTGTGGAATTGTCCAAAGTCAAAAAAATAACACCGACATCACACCATAATACCTAAAGCCGTCTCAATTTCTTAGAACGTTCAAGGTCACACCGACCACGTATGTTAGGTAACATACATATATAATGCTACATAAATAGGTATGAAACATGACACATCTATAATTCTAATTGTATGTATTATGCAAACACCATAAGCCGCACGAGCAAATCGAGGAAACAAAGCCACATACATACACGCGGTCGTTACGTGTCGAGAAGAGTCGCTATTTTCAAAATGGCCGCGCGTTCTTTTTTTAAACTTAAAAATCACACGAAACACTAATCACAAATCACTCCTAGTATATTCCATACGTTTAAATTGCGATATTTTACAACCAAATTTTGGGATTGAAAAAATTAATTTTAGCATCAGAGCTGACAAAAAAAAATACAATTTACGATAATATTATTCAAATCGGCGTAAATAAATTATATTTTGGGTCTTTTTTTTTCAATCAAGCGTTACGGACACCGCGTGTGTTGTTTTTTGTTTTTTTTTTTTTTCGCGCCGTTTTCCACGTCGCGTGCGCGACGCAACGAGAGCTGGCCGGCCGATTGGGGACAAAGGGCTTTAAATTTTTAAATACGACGACGCTAGCGCTAGGGTTAACTGGGGTGCGAGTTAAGTACTTTTCGCTGTAGCGGGCGGGTTACGATCAGGGTTGCTAAATTTCTTATAGGATTCACGGTTATTTATATCAACGTAACGGCCACATAAGAGGCGTATCATTTTAAAATTATGCTCTGCTTTTACTAATAATGTTTATTAATATAGCAGACATTTTTTTACTTTAATCTTTAATGTAAGGCATCTATCTACCTACAGGTGTAATATTTCAAAACGTCTTTTTGACTTTTAGTGTTACAATTTTCATTATGTAACGACTTTTTTAATTTAATCCAGCATACAGACAAGCCGATGGTAAGTATTCACTGACTGTCGCCTATAGATTGTGCGATAACAACCGTAGAGGTTTACAGACGATCAAATTTGAAACAAAGTTACAAATTTGTTAGCTTTACAAGCTTCATAGAAACCAATCGCGCCGGGCTTGTGTCGACCCTACGTATCCCTCTGGCTAGTGATAATACCTGGCGCTGTTTACGAGTGCCGATACAACATGAGCCCGCTCGCCCAGAGCTGTACATTACGGCGCGGTCTCCGATATACTTCGCAGGGCCGCGCCTCGGCGATAGTCCGACTTGAGTCCGCTAGGTATGTACCGTACATAATGCCGATAGTGATACAAAAGAAGCGGCAGGCACGTTGCCAATGTCCACGTAAATTAGTACAAAGAGTTGGTGTTACGTATACAGTGTGATTTATTATCGCGATTAAACATTTCCACCGGTTAGCGTTCGGACAAATCTCTTTCGCGTCTTATACTTTGATCGTTATACATGATGATCTATTAGAGGTATCTACTCTTGCGCCTGTCTTTCCATCACGTTCGCCGTAGCGAAGCGGCTCTTTGAAGTACATTTCTCGCACTCATTGGGAACTCGCATAAACAGTTCTAGAGGGAAAATTTTTACTAAAAATTCTGCAACAAAATAATCGATGATTTGAACACAAACGATTATAATTATTCTGAATATTTACGAAGGACAATCGCGCTACTTGTCATCCTTTACATATAACCATGTACGTTTATTAATATACCTCTCAACTTGACAGTCTTAAGCCTACCAGTTCTATTACTGTGGATTAATAAATACGCCAATGTAGTTGCATGCTTAGCGTGAACACATTAATTTTATTTACACTGACCAAATCCAAATAAAAAGCGGACGAATGAACAAAACACACACACACACACATACACACACACACACACACACTCACACACGCCCTGGTGACATTCGTTACTTGAAGTGCTCTAGTGACCCTATTAAAGTAACACTGTAAGCGATAATGCAGGGTCAGTGTTACGTATGTTGCCAGTTAACTAAAAATATCGAGAACACGGCTTGTTTGTCACATAATTACGTAAAAATTATTTGTAATGTTACAATAATTATTATCATTCGAATAACGGAACGATATGTTTGTTATTTCCACGCGAGAAGTTTTAATGACATTCGTATATGCACACGTATATTTTTTTTATTATAATGTAAACGGTAACTATAAACTGTTTTTAAAGTCATTATGTTAATTTCTCACACAAATCCACTATCGCGTCAATTATATTAACGGAATAACCGTTCTCGTCCGAGAATTTATGCTACCCGTGAAATTATAAGACAAAACCTAGTACCCAAACAAAAAAAAAGTCCGACGTAATTATAACATCGAACAGGGGTCACGCCTTTCACCCTCGCGTAGGCACGGGGCGAGCGTGTTAGGTAACGTCCTAGGTACCAACACAGATACCGTTCGGAGAGTACACATTTACGTAAGGCTTAAATAAAATATGATACCCGAGGGAGGACGATGAAACCAGCAAACGTACGTTACACTGGCTTGGAGCTGGTAGATAATAAACAAAATCGGACAGAAGTTTTACGAGTAGGCACTAGCGACAATATATACTTGGATCTTGGTCAAAATAATTGTGACTTTTAATAGATGCTCAATTATAGTACAACTGATAGTATTGTTGTTTGGTTATCGATGACCCACTTTGGGATGATGGGTTCGAATCTTAGCGAGAATCTGACTACAAAGACTACGCTCACATCACTGTACCATTGACGAATAGGTCAACGCACGGTGCAGCCAGCTCTTAAATGGGTGAGGCAAATAATATTATTGGTACTGAGAAATATGCGTACAGGTAAAAAAATATTTTTAAAGGAAACTTAAAAGTTATAACAACCAATTTTATGTACATCATATTAGCAATAAAAAAAATAGGCAACAAACCAATGTTTTCTTTGATTAAATCTGTAAGTGTGAGTTGAATATAAAGAGAGTAGCTAATGAGTCACAAGGGACCGTTCCCGTCCAAGAACACATGTAAGCAACGTCCAATAAGACTGAAGAATTGAGACTGTTCATTGTAATTAGTTCAGTTAGTAACGGTCAGTTATTAAGAATTAAAGCGGTTAAGTAAAAACGCAACAGAATTTGAGTAAATAGTTATTTTTCGGCGTGCATCAACTTTCATTTTCTATAACGGAAGTGATGTTAATAGTTACTTTTACCAAAGAACTAATATGTACAGCATTACGACCGATTATAAAATGTTAATAGCGAGATTGCGGTTGTTAAAATATTCGTGTAATTGTTTTTTTCCAATAGCAGCGATTACACAGAAATTCTTTCTTTCAGTGATTCTTTACGTACATAACTTATCGACTATTTCGTTACTCAAAGTGACTTTTTTTTTCATTTCTCATTGCCATCATTCTTAATTGTTTATTAGAACTTGCCTATTCGTAATGTGTTATACTCAAAAACAAACAAACAAATGAATATCGTTGATTACCTACACTAATACACAAAGCGAACATCGTCAAAACAGAGATAAGTTGAAATAGGACATTTTTAGCTGAACGCGAGACCCAAGCATCAGCGGCTATAGTGCTCATAATAAGATCGTCGCCCTCGTCAATGGTACAAATGCTCCACAAAGGATCAACGCTCACATGAACGGAGATAACGTCAGGGTACCTCATATCGTGAACCCTAACAACGTCCTTTATGTAAAACGAGCGAGAGGGTCTCAGGCGGATAACATTTGCGTAAAAACACGAACGTGTAATGATAAGGTCTCCGGTTTTATGAAATATTATTTAATGAAATGGAAATGGAACAAGGAAAAAGCTTAAGAAACATAAATTGGATACTTTAATAAATTATTATTATCCGAATGACATCATTACATTGAAAATCTCAATACAACGGAAAAACAGAGTAATACGTCAATATCTGGTGCGACAATGGTATTATGTCCATGGAAATGGTAAAGACACTCTGGAAAGGACCAAGGCTAACACCCATAAGACAATAACACTCTTTATGAAGGGACGGAGACCCGAGCCACTACCATTTATGTTGAACTACGGATCTGCGATAAGCCTCGTGGCCTAGCGAAGGACGTGGTTATATCAAAACTTGTACGAATGGAACTTCAAGTTCATTTGAATATTAATAGTCAATTTCAAAACTCATTAGACGCCTTATATGCTAAGGTCAAAGTCAACTCTTCAATTAAATTATTATGTAAGCTCACAACGAACCATTCAAATCACTACTAACACAAAAACGTTCTTAATTGACATAAACAATGATGAAAAAATGATAATAGACGCAACTACAATGAAAATGATTTGATCGGGATGAAAATATCCACTGATTATGTCACAAACTGAGGTGAAGGAACAGAATTAATGTTATGCGTTGGTTTGAAAATGAAGTTAAGAAATTTGATCTAGACATTGGATGGCTGGGTCTAAGTAGGGCCGCTAGCCCAATGTGCATGTGTGATCTAATGTTGGTGATGATGATGATGATGATGATGATGAGATCAATGAATGTTTAAGCAACGCAAACAACGTAAGCCGACAACTCAACAGGAACAATACAGACACATCTTTAAAAGAAAGAACTATTTTTATGGCCACATTTTAATTACTGCAAAGCGTTTAAAACCGACGAAGACTTAATTGAAACGCAATTTATTATAATTGAAGCCGATCGAAGAAAAAGAAATGCGAGTTGAACAGAACCGTAGTATTACAGAGGATGGATCCGTAGGTTGTGGTTGTAACAAAACTATTCAGAGCCAATGATGAATGCACGTATTTCATATACACAACGCTTACCCGCCCTTGAGATGTTACAGAATTGTTAAGATCGTTTTATTATTTTGTACAGATAGATTATTTCGTGACTGATCGTGTGGTTGATCACACTTTTTAAATTGAATTAATCATAATAAAGGCGGACCCAAATGTATTAACTTTGGTCTAACCGATTTCGGGCGGATTAAAGGTATTAATCTGATTAAAAGCGACGTATTTCCAAGTGCTAAATGTGAAATTTTATCGTGTCGAATTGAAACGATATCTCACGAGCGGCTCGCTAATCTGTCCACGCGCATTACTTTATTCGAATGTGTAAAAATTTCGCGAAATCCACTTAACTCGAGCCGGTCAATGTATTTTAGTAAAATGGTGTTGCCAGTTTATTCATTCGTAATTCTTTCAACATATCGTATTTGCAAAAGGACGCCGCCCAAACAATTTCAGCTGGACTGATAAGATATACTCGTACATACTACAATATTTGTTCCAACCTAACTTAAAATTGTCGTACTGAATCATAACTCGCTTATTGAAAGCCATTAAAGCTGTATTCGTCTCAATTGGAATGTTTGCGTATCCTTAGGTGTAGTCGAATATTAACAGAATGAGGAATCGTTAGCGCTAAGTGAATTTATTCTCGCTTCATTCCGCCCTTTCACCCTCTTCACGTGCTACTCTCTCGGGTATCGGATCACCGTTTTCTTATCTATTTACATACGTAAACACTTACGCGTGCCGCACTCGCCGTGTAACGTTTACAAGTGTCCATAAAAGTCGAAAAGATTTACTTCTGATGGGCCGTTTATTAATCACCATTACGAAAGCTCGGGCCACGCCGCACGGTACGTTGCTCGAATTCCCCATCTCCAGGAATTTAACATACGCTCCCACAGAGGTGGGGAGCGCGCGATAATACCTACCTATTGTATTACACAATCTCTATAGAAATATTCTAAATATTCCGTAACGTCGTATTGAAAGGCAGGCGTTTTTATTGCTTTATAACAGGCGTATGTTGAAATACAACCATCTGGATATTTTAAGTTGTTTTATGATATACTATAGCTGACAGTGGAAGAAATAATTGATAGTTAAGACTGTTCCGAGGGAAGGGCCATTTCTAAGGAAAGTGAATAGCATGGAAAAGGTGAATTCTTATTTCAACAATTGACCAAAGACACTTTTTAAACGAAACAGTATGACAGTCACATATAAATTGCAATTCCAACATTTCGGAGTTAATACATATTTTTTTGACACCACACGCTCAATCAAATCAATCAAATCTCCTTGTATTTTAGTGACTGTACATTCATTTGTTTTTCTTCTTCTCGACTCCATTGTTAGTTTGTTTTTTCTTTTCGCACATTTCATCCGGCGTCGCTTCGACTAGTGGCAAGGACGTAGCGTGCGAGCGCGACATTAGCTCGCGCATATGCAATCTTGGTCGCACACGGTAATTACAAAGCCGGTGAACACTTTCATGCGACATGATCACCTCCGACATGCTATTTAATTATCAATGCAATATACATGCACCTACGTGTGTTCATGTTGCAGGTACGTTTAACAATTGGACTATTACATACATGAAACCCACGACTGGCAAATGCGACGCTTTAATTATATCGATAACACAATTGTCTTGCATTCCAGATATACCACGTGTAGCCGTATAGAGCGTCATTTCCATTTATAATCATATTTCGATCAAAAACAATACACCTGCATAGAACATAGTAAGCATTAATATCTACTTTCAATCGTCGAACAACAAAAATCGCAGAAAAATCTCAGAGAAAGACGTTCATTTTACTAAGCCAATTATTGACAATCCGATAATTACCATTTATCTCGCGGATCAAACTACTGGACATATTGAAATGTATAAAGACGAAAGGAAAGAACAAAAGGAGCAACACACGGGGCGAGATTAACGCTCGTTTGTAACGAACAACGACATAGTTGTCTAGACGTTATCTATAAACACGGATTACGACGGACGACAGCGACTACTCTCTAGTCAGATAATGTTGGCGAATGCAAACGTTACGGATGGACCGTGTGTGTATGTGTGTGTGTTTGTGTGGGAGTGGAGGTCTCTCTCTCTCTTTCTGTGTGGGTGTGTGTGTGTGTATGTGTGTGTGTGTATGTGTGTATGTGTGCGTGCGCGTGCGTGTGTGACACACACACTCACACACAAGTGAGTGTGTGTGTTTGTGTGTGTGTGAATGTGCTTATCGCGCCCATAAACGATCCCTGACGGTTCTACGTAAATGAACACGTAATAAGGATAAGGGCCCGCGTTCGCATTTAATCATCAGACGTAAATACATACGCATAGTTTAAAGTGCCATATGCATTTGAACCTGTTGTATCACACTCTACGAGGATAATATTTGAAACAGATTACTATATACAATAACTATAGGTAATTACTTATAGTAAACATAATAAAAATGTGCTTGAAGTAGCCACCAAAAGTGTTTTAAGATTTCAACAGTTATTTATTTTATTAACCATTCAGATAATAACCTAAGGAATAATTGTCATTGCCAACATAATTTACTTTGAAATTCAATTGCATTGTTCAAGTGTTATAGGTACCGCATACCTTAAGCATAAACATTTAGATGCTTAGAGAGAGACGTATAGTGTGGTTTAAAACCACAAGTTGTATAATACCCTTTACATAAACATCTCCCGAGTTGTACTTAGAGTTATTTTATACACTAATAGATATTAACGTAACATCACGCCTGTGATCCCCGAAGGGGTAGGCAGAGGAGTGTAGTACACCCCCACATTTCACCAGTTACGTTTAAGTCCCAAATGGAATAG
>DWUN01004069.1:0-11210 GCA_018249975.1 Passova gellias
GCTATCGAACACTGAAAGAATTTTTCAAATCGGACCATAATTTCCTGAGATTAGCGCGTTCAAACAAACAAACAAACTCTACAGCTTTATAATATTAGTATAGATTTATAAGTTATAAATTGTATAGTATGTTATTCAATTATCCGGTTAATATGTATATAACCGTGTGTGGGAATATCCCTATTATTACTATTATTGTCGTTAATGATAGCAGTCGTATGAGAATCATCGTGTACCGTTTGTTCTTCGGCTCCCTTGTTCAAACACAGTTTAGGCTTGCTTTTTATATAGTTTTCTGTAATCTTAATATATTAATAATAATTTGATGCAGTGGTGCTTATTTTTTGTGCACTAAAAGTTAAAATATGTACGGGAAAAAAGCTATAAGTATTTCTTATCAACCCAACATTTAGGGTGCTAGGAAAATCGTTTTGATATGTAAAATACGTTCAATGATATTTTCACCCACCGAAGCGATTAGTGGCCAAAAGAGTTCATTTAAGGGTCCAAGTAGCTCCAGCGTAAACGTTTGAGAGTGAAACAAAGTAGCTCCAAGAGTCCGTTAAAACGAGAACATATGGTAAGAAAAAAACACAAATAACTTCCGAAAAAAAAATTGTGCGGTACCGTGACTTGAACGACAAATTCTCCATAAATCATTTGGATAGTTGAGGGATAGTGCGTAGACACAATATATCAAGCGTGGTCACTGACCCGCCGGGCCTTCACGAAAAAATACTTTTGTCTTTTTTTCTCACACCGGATATCAATGCGTTGGCGACAAACCTGTGGCGCCTGAGTTTTTTTCATCACCGATCGATGTAAAACCGACCGTAATTGAAACAGATAGGGTTTACATTTGTATGTATATGAAGTATTCGTCTTCCATATATCTGGTCGAAATTGTCGCCGGCCCATTGTTTTTACGCATTTGACGTTCATTTTCGATTGAGACGAAAAAAATATTTGTGTACCAGTTACACGGCTGTGAACTCTTCAATGCTCCGCTTTTGGTCCACTTTAGAAATGAATAAAAAAATTCGTTACCGATACAAATGCCTTTACGTTTAACCGAACTGTTGTGTTTTCCAAAAGTTAAGGAACTTGGATAAGCTAGAAATTCTAGGCTTCTTTTAGGAAAATGTTACTTTTTAAGAACCTTTCATAAGACTAAAGGGAATGTTATGGAACTTCAATGATTTTTCGTGCATAGCAATTGAATTGTGCTAACTGACCTATCTGATCTATGCCCAGCAGTGGAACAATAAAAGGGTCGAAAAAAAACTATCTGTCACGATGAAAAACGGCCAATGTTTTATAGCGACCGCATATTTTATATAAAGTTTCCTTATAAAGTGATTATAAAGAAATTAAAAAGGATTGTTACAAATTGCGTTTACTTATATTCGACGAATATCTGCCCCGGAGTAAAACTGCCGATACGACCGCATAACATTATCGGTCATTACACAAATACAAAACATTTCAGGGACAGCAAATAAATTTGAACCTGAGGCGTAACAAAACAACCAGCGAGACATGATTGACTTGGCAGGTACATTTCGGCGCCGCGCTTATCGAACCTACGCTAAGATAATAGCAAATATTTTGCACGTTCGTCACCTCGCCACGAGCGTCTCGCTCTCGAGGAATTCGAGAAAAAAAGCTATTGTCAAAACAGTTGTCAAAAGAGGCGGCCTATGAAGACGTCAGTTTAATTTGACAGCTGTCAAAGTGGGCGTTGTTTGCGGCAAATAATGATTGACCGCTCGACGAGATTTGAAACGTTTTCGGGACGGGACACGAAATGATGTTGCGTCACGCTAGTGTAATTTCCGAAATGTGCACGTAACGGTGGAGAGTGCCAATCAATCCGACAACGGTGCGCTTGTCAATTGCATTTGTAAATAACGAATGCAAAAGTTACTCATTAAGCCCACAGATTATATACGAATTGAAATCCTTAGATTAAGGACGAACGGGTTCGGGTCGAACAAAACTAATCTCGACGTTATCGAGTGTCCCCCATAAAAGACCTATAACGTCCACAGAAGAAAAAAAAGACAAAAGAAATGTTTGAAAAAATCCGGCGTTATCTCTGGCCGGCGCCAGTGGCAGCGAGGCAGGCTCTTTTTTTTTAATTTTATTCTTTTCCAAAGCGAAAATCCTCGACATTCAGCCCGGTAATTGACAGAATTTACGCATCCGATAAGGGGAAGGTTTTATATTATTACTGGTTTACTTTCAGCCGTGTAGATTGAAGCCTTTCGTCTCTAATCTTTTTGTAAGCGTTAAGCTTCGAGTACCAGCTGGTTTTATAAAATATATAACGTATAGGTGTGCCGCGGGGTGAGTCTCTTTCCGTCGTATATTTATTGAAATTGTTGCGAGCTAACAGGAGACGTTGGCAATAAATTCGACCTAATGTCTCTTGAAATTGAACGACTTATTTGTAAAAAATATGTTAATGTAGATTCGACATTTTTATGTGAGAGAAAATTTTATGATTTTTTAAAGCAAACTTGCATGCTCAGGTCTTACACTTTCGCCTGATTTCTTAATTAGTCGAACATACAGAATGCACTAAGAAAACTAGAATCATATATTGCAATTATTTTCATTTTCAAAAGTCATAACAATTAATTACCTGTCGCTTTACAATCGGTGAAAAAAATGACCAAATATAGAAAAAAATATGGAAAATCCCGTTTAAAGTTTCCCGCCAAAACGTTCCAGATTTTTTCTCTCTCCTTTTTTCAAGTCTGGTATTTATTTTCTTAAACTTTACATTTTTTACGCGTGGGCAGCGCAGAGCGCGGCGCTTTGATCCCTTAACATTCCTCATTAGGACTTCCGTGTTGGCGCCAAAGGGTTAACCAATTAGAGGCGGATACTGGCCACTGTCCGCCATTAGTAAATAACGATTCGATTCATATTCATTATCATTCTATGGCCTTAATGAAATTAATGACACGTACAATTTCAATATATTATTAAAGTCAATACTGTTTTGTTATAGATACAAACGAGCTTGAAGGCTACCTGATTTCGTAATTACTAAAGCCCATAGACAGTATCCAACCAATTCCGGATGGATTGAACCAACAATGTGTGTGAACCAACAACTGTGTGTGTAATCAAATACGGCTGACAACTGAAGAATTCTTAAGCCACATAACTGCTTATATCACAAAATTGGAATCGAATCCATAGTGGACAGCCCGAGGTTAGGTTAGGTTATATATACCCTTCGTACAAACTAGTCGAATGAGTGAAAAAGAAATGTGTGTGGTGTTTTCGTAACAAATCAATCTATTCAAAAGGAAGCTCGAAGATGCGAAGGATCCGTTCACTGTGGTTTTTAATCATACGAAAATCGATGCAAATGTATGCGCTCTACACTTTAATATTTCTTGTTTAATTATACGCTTTCGCCCGTAAATCTCTGCCATCGAAATCTAGACTGCGCTTGTCTGATATATAGCGTCTTAACGAATCCGATAAATGTTAAAGTTCGTTCTCTATCTACCCGCATTTACAAGGTATATGTTTCCCAGCTGCCCGCTGTGGCAGCACTGTCTTTGCACGAGTTTTTGTCGTTAACACCACTAGGCTAACGTACTGGCGAAGTGCATTTTATTCAATGCTCATTTCTTATAATGTATTCTGTATGTCAAGAAAATCGCTGGTTGGATGCGCTTTCGTTGCAATTTTGAATTGGGAATTTTGAAAATTTTTGAATTTTGACCAGAAGTGAAACGAAACGAAAAAGCGAGTGCTCTCCTACCGTTTGACATAGAATTTCTAAATTGCTGACTTGTTCAGAGTTGATATATTTTTACATAACATTATAAAAATCGTAACAATTTATGACTATTTTAATACATATCTTTATGCCAAAAGTTAAATGGTACAAGTCGCCCTTTATTCGTTTCTACGGAATATTTTTTAGAAACAGCACAATTATTGAACTAAGATCCATTTGAATTTCGAACGTTTTCACTACGGCCATAATGAATTTGAAATTGGCGCGAATGCGTAACTAAGTTCCAGATAAATTCTAGATTTACATTTGTATCATTAAGTCTCCGAAGCGCCAGTGGCCACGGAAGCTGCTGAGATCGAGAATGATGAGATACCCATTAGCCGCTCATTGCTGACAGCGATGCAACGCTACAGCCAGTTATATATTGTTTTAAAACGAAATTTTGACATCTGCATTTTTAATCTGTGTCAATATCTTTTTAATTATGGCGGAGTTATTTTAAGATCGGCCTCTGTTGTCTGGAAGTATGTATGTGAAGTCGATTTAATTTTTTACGATCAGATGTTTTTACAACAGAAACTCTGTGAAGTCTTTTTTAAACTTGACAGGCGGGCGTTTCGCCACGGTCCTGCCTCGTGGGACACTTAAGTGCTTCTTAAGATGTACAACCCAATGCCTTATGTTACCAATACCATTACGCCGAGTCTAGCGGAGTAGGCAGAGGGCACTAATCGCAAACATTTCTATCCTTACACACCTGACATGCTTCTCCATTCATCACTCTCTTTATACGTAAGTACATGTTGATTTCTGAGACTTGTGACTTCTCTATCAGCCAGTATCTGACCTATTTAGTCGAGATAAGAAAGTCTTGGTCTTTTTGTTAAGCCAGGTTTAGGTAACCAGGCTTTGACGAGTTCTATGTTATATTTGTCGGACTACTTGACGTCCGCAAGACGTTGTGTCCGTTAGCCGTGTCTATAATGAATTTATAAAAAAACCTTGATGTTACTCGATGGAGAGCATGTACCTATTTATCTGTCTACTACACAGACATATTTACGTTCTTCTTTTTAGCTGTTGATCACTTGATGTACATTAATACATGTTTTATTCAACCCCTTCTACGTGCCTTGTTACGTGCGTCTTATAACTAAAAATGTAAATATCACTCACTGTAACGGTGAAGGAAAATATCGGGAGGAAACCTGCACAGATCAACGGAGCGGATCACCGCAATCCACTAGGCCATTGCTAATATAGGTAAGGTAAGGTAAATATAATTTCATTCAAATGTAAGCCGACTACCGGTGTCGCTATTAAGGTGCATAGATAAACGTGTTACCTATTGCAAGGGCTATCGAACACGGTAAATTATTTATTTGATTATTTATTCATATGAACATGTTTTCTTGTACGAGAACTTGTTAGAACACGTTCGACTACCACCGGCGTAGATACTGACTAGATAATGCAAGTTGAGTGTCATTTGACGGGTGATCAATGCAATTATCAGCCCCTGAAGTTCAATAAACGTTGGTTAACGTTGAATAGTTTTATACACGGCTATCCGATTCTAAATTAGGCAATTAAATGCCTGTGTTATGGTAACCGGACAGCTGATAAACGTACATATATACCTTAGTATATGTATATCTAGATAATTTTATTACACCTAGAAACAGAACAAGCAAATGTGCTCATCGCACATGTGTTTGTCCCGAGTGAGAATCGTATCTACGGCCTCCAATTACACTGTCAGGGTTTCACCACTGGACCAAGATCTCACTCAATAATATGTATAATATTTTAGGATTACCCATACGCAACCGTCTGATGCTAGGGTGGACGACACCTGTTTGTATGGTAACCAGACAGACGATAAGATACATACACCAACATCTAAATACCCCTTATATAGATATATACATAATTATACACCCGGACGGAACAAATACGATTAACACAAGGATATTGATGTGGTCGGAAATCGAACCCAAACTCCACTCAGCTGTAAATATAACTGACCCAACAATGATATGCTATAACAAGTGGAATGTATACTATTCTCTATAAAAAATGTAGATATTCAGCTGAACCATTTTTAAGTATATACAAATTAATACTTGATCCTACTCCGCCATATCTGAATGATTAACGATAAATGTCGTATCCGAGATAAACCTTCCAGTTTCAAACATAAACAAGTGAATATATATGTTTGTTCGTATTCTATAATAGCTCCAGGATACTCTAGATTTCAACTTCACGTTTAAATAACAGATGAGATAAGATAAGTTATTTATTATTATAATTATTAGGTCGTTTACAACTGCTGAATATATTAGTTCAGTCATTTATTAGGCCGCTATTTTTTCGTGTCGCGGGCCAAAATGCGAGGTGCCGCGACGATGTAAAAGAATCGTTTGCAAATATGTCACCTATTTCATCCATGCTTAACTTTGACAGTTCTCTTGGTGTGGTGGTTAAACAACCTTGCTAAGCCGGAGCTCGCAACTACAATTCCCAATCCGGACGAACATTTGTGACGAGAACATTTGTTTGTTTTATGTTTGTGTGTAATAAAATAGCTATATAAATATTTTATAGTATGCATATATTGTTGCTCTGTTTATCAGCTGTCCGGTTACCATAACACAGGCACTCAATTGCCTCATTTGAAGTCGGATAGCCGTGTGTGGAGTTATCCCAATTAGTACAAGAAATAAAATATAATAACAGTAAATTGTTAATTATAAAATTATAATATTTTTACACATGTCTGCTTGTAATTGAAATATTCAAGAATGGAAATTACAAGCCTTCAATTTTTTGTGAGCTTTTAAGGTACCTAACTAAGCAAAGGTCATTCAAACCACCTGGGGTCTTGTGAGTTCTGAGTTTAATTACAAATAATAATATCTTGGGACCGTTCACACAAGGCCATTCTCAATTAGGTGGACAAGCTTTTAAGCTTATAGTATATACAGCTATAATTATACATATACAGTTTTTAAATGAACAATCGTACCGGTTCAGAATCGAACCCATGACCCTAGGGGTAGCAGTCGGGTGCACAAACCTAATAGAAAAAACAAAATGAAATAGAAACAAGGGCAAATAAGTATGACCGTTGAGTTTTAATACATATGTTACTAATACATAGTATTCAACATTAGGGGGTTCTCCCTCCAATGCTAAAATATTTAAAGATACATACATACATTAACAGTTCAATACATCGGGTTCCCAAGGTCACGTTGTTTATAAAAAGAAAGTAAATAGTAAGTGAGAAGAAAGTAAGCAGTAAATGAAAGGAAAGTAAGTAGCAAGTTCGAGAAATCCTCGTCGCGCAGTCGCTATGACGTGCCGCCTTTTGCACAATAATAAGTTAATAAGTAAACATCAATATCAATAGCAATGATAGCTTAGTGGTTTAAGTTCAGCGTCCACTTCGGAAGTTCAGGGTTCAAATCCTCGCACGCATCTAAGACTTACAACTTAAAAATTGTCAACCATATCCCAAAAGAGGATACTAGAAAATTCATCACTTTTATCAGTTTTAGTTTCTATTTGCTTTTTTATATATTCCAATTGTAAATATTTATTTATAAATCAGTATTTAGTTTAATTTGACTTCTTAAAATTTAAAAATTTGGATACGACTCATCATAACAGAACAAAGCTTAGAGATGCCATAGATATTTGTAACGTTTCCGAGGTGTGCGAAGTCTGCCAATCCGCACTCGGCCAGCGGTACACAAAGGCCTCCACCCTCTCACTACGAGAGGAGGCCTGTGGCCGTGGACCAATCGAATGCGTACGAGAACACATTTGTCCAAAGCTCAAACACAACATATGCAAAGGGAGTACAGTTGTTTTATGGTGTCGATAATATGACGTTCGCTACCGAGCCGTGTTGGAACATGTTTGCGTTGATAAAACTATCTACTAACACATGTTCCTGTTAGCGCGCCCCCTTCCGACTGCTCGGCTGCCGGTCAACTCTATGCCAAACATAAATTGTACAATCATAAAAAGGTATGATACCGTACACGGCTGTCTGGCTCTATATAAGCCGATAAAATGAAATCAACTAATTTAGGCATAGTGGCTTATATAGATATTTATTACAGTTAGACAGAACAAAGAAATGTGCTCATTACACAAATGTTTGTCTTTGACGGGAATCGAATCAACGACCTCCGGTTTTCTCTCTAGTCTCTAACCACTCGACCACATCGTCAGTAAATTCAGTAATGAATACCTACTATCGTTTCGATCGCCAAGAGCACGTTAGGTCTGTAAGGATAGAGATATTTTTCAGTCTTTTCTCATTACATAGCTCACCAGGGCATTGACGTGATGGTATAAGAATAATAATGATAATAGGCACTATAACAAACGCTCATCACACCAATATTTGGCCAGAACGAGACCTGAATCGCCAGCGTCCTTGTCTGTTCGTTCAAATCCCGCGCACAGGACTGGATGTGATAGAAAAAAAGTAGTGGTCCTTTCGAAAGGCCGACGCACGTGTTAAACTCTATGATGAGCGCATTATCAATTTACAGCCGGACACGACTGCTTTTTTTTCTATTTCGACTCGAGCCGCCTCAGCTTTGAACAGGTTGGAGGCTTCGAGTGTAGTCAAATATTTTGGTGAGCTTTTCAACTTTTTTAAAAGTGACTACCTGTTCTGTCATTGACAATAACTTAAGAATTGAATACCTATCATAATTATCCATTATTCTTAGTTAATGCTAGTGAATAAGTTTGAATGCGTTCATTAAAAATTTATCGAGCATATTTTGATGAAACTTTCTTTAATGTTTGTAATGATTGTTATATTTCAATAGGTTGTGTTATATTTATTATTATCATTATTATAATACAATGTCATCAAATCTCTAGGGATAGGCAGAGAAGCGGGTGACAAATATCTTTATCCTTACAAACCTGATGCGCTTCTTCTACATTTATGTTATATTTAACTTTTTCAGTAAATTTTGTTGATTTTTAACTAACTTCTAACAACTAATCAGCGTCGCAACTATGCGTAGGTATAGGTATGTAGGTGTACGCTTAGTTTGATATGGAGTATATGTCTTCTTATTTATGTTTTTATTAGTAATTCCATAAGTTATCTCAAAGAATAGGTATATAGTAAATTAAGGAGGAATATTTTTAATGTTATTGACAAAAAAAAAATTAATGAGCAGAATTTATTTTCAGTAAAGCATATTTCTTAACCTTTAAATATAAGTAGATAATCATTAAATATTTACTGAACCAAAGGTAAATTTTTTGTGAATAAAATGTAAAAATATTATTAACGTGTTTACAGTTAGGTAGGTAGGTACGTAGCTACAATCAAACCATTCATTAAAATATCCGACTGTAATTTAAGTTTTATTGCAACGGTACATTTTAATAAAATAAACGAATCAATAAAGTGAGTGATCTCAAAAATATTTACGACTGAATGTCGGTTGGTACGCTGGACGTTTTTATGTCGGCGGCGTCGCGGACCAAACATCGAGCTTAGGAGGTAGGCGGGACAGAGCCGGCTACCGACTTCGCACCCCCATAAAAGGCGTCATGGTGGTCTACCCGAGGGCTGCTAGCCATCCCGTATTCACCGACATTAACGAAATCTCGTACAGTTCAAACATAGGTGTGGCAATAATTTTGCATCAACAATCCATTGAATATATTTTCAGGATTCATTATAATTACTCAATTACACATAACAATTACGATTGTTTTGTAATTGAATATGATCAAAAAATAAATATAAATTATATAAGCACATTATAAATTGCAATTCCGAAATACGTTTTGACTAATTATCTCATTAAT
Source organism: Passova gellias (assembly GCA_018249975.1). Classification (NCBI taxonomy): domain Eukaryota; kingdom Metazoa; phylum Arthropoda; class Insecta; order Lepidoptera; family Hesperiidae; genus Passova; species Passova gellias. The sequence continues at coordinate 9,629 of DWUN01004069.1, forward strand.
ATCGTTATTATTACGAACAACAGTTATTTACGCGAATTTTTATATCCAACACACAGTTATAAGCGTGCATAAAATACCTATTTAAATTTATATTCTGCAGTATAATTTATTTTGATGTTCAACAGCTGTGTAAAGATATTTTCGTAATAAAAACATATTTTATAGCCATCTATGTATAATATACCTAATTATATAGACGAAGATAAAACCTTCATTTGTATATAACTAAATGTAACAATTTTAAATTAATGTCAATAATCGAAATGAAATCTAATTAAATACAAATTAAGTTTATATATTGAAATTAACGCAACGCTATAAGTTTAGTAGGCGATAGATCATATTTATTTGTTTACAAATATATGTTTAAGACGCCCGAGGAACGATACAATAAAGATAAATGCTAACTTTTTTGTCCCGAACTGGATTCTGTGAACATAATGTCGCAGAAGGGAGCTGAAATGTTGGACAGGGAGATTACAACATTACACCTGATCTACCAACCCGCAAGAAGAAAACAAGGCTTTGAAGGAGTAGGTAACTACCACGCTATCCATTTTGTTATGAAGTCAGAATATAAACACTGAAGAATGCATGCCCTCCTTCATATGTAACCTCAAGTAAGATAGAGGCTCTACAAATAACCACAAACTCTACATTCTGCACTTTTAACGTAACATTACTGGGCAAGGGTCTCATGCATTACAGGAAACAGAGCATATACTACCATGCTGCTCCACTGCGATTTAGCCGAGTAACTTGTAAATGGGTAAATTCATTCTTGGCTCGTTATATCAAAAATATTTGTTGTGTTGGCATTTTAAAGGTTACCTTAAAACGTGTGTAGTCAAGCGTATTACGCTCATGGGTAGGCAGAAACGAAGGATTTTCACTAAGATTCTCACAAATATCATTAGCCGATTCAACTTTGCTTATGAAATACATAAGTACTGTTAATCTATCCTTTGATTGCAAATTAGGCAATTACATACCGATGTTATGGTTGCCAATAGTTACAATATTATACTGGCAGATATTTGAATACGCTTATTGCAATTTTTGTCCTTGGCGGCTACGATGCCTCGACCTTTCGCAGTAAGGGTCTCTAGCTTAGACCAAGGGGCCGGTCACTGAGGATTAAAACAGCGAAAGGCAAAGTTAGTGCAATCCGCCTCGCAAGTCCAAACACGTTCGATAAACAAGACGCTTCGCGGCTGTGCCTCTATTTGCCTGTTAGTGCTCGTTTTATTGCCGCGGCCAGGCGGCTAACAGGTCCGCAAATATGCCAGAGACAAGCTTCAACTCAGAAACAGAATACCCGTGTTGGTTTTACAAAGTAGCAGCCCGAAATGAATTGCTTAGGTATCGTTGCGATTTTGAACTACGATTGTTTTCTCCGCGGCGGAGAGAAGCGCTGCGTGATGTTAAGGAATAAGCCAACCTAAGAACCTAAAATCTATATCATTACATAGTATAAAACAAAGTCGCTTTCTCTGTCATTGTCCGTCATGTCCCCTTGTTGCCTTAAATCTTTAAAACTACGCAACGGATTTTGATGCGGTTTTTTTTAATGAATAGAGTA
>DWUN01004070.1:0-11209 GCA_018249975.1 Passova gellias
GTCCATGGGCGGCAGTGGCCACCCGTGACTGCTGCTTGCTCGTTCACTACTCTCATAAGGTAAAAAAAAAAAAAAATGTCAATAAAACTTTTTTTCTTGAGCAATTATTATTACTTGGTTGTATGACGCATAATTTACGTGATTTCCAATGCGATATAACACATATTTAAGCGTCAATTGAAATGACAAAAGTAATTAAGTATTGTAGTAAGGAAACCAAAATAATTACTAACAATCATTCACGAATTTCAAATAACCTCCGAAATATTATATTGTGTTGTAACGCTTGTTGAAATAATGTATCAATTACGATTGTTAGATACGTTCAGTACTGGCGATACCAAAATGTTTTTTTTTTAGTCTTTTAGTGAAATGTACACTCGTGTGATAAAGCTAGTACACCCTTTCTTACAACAATTCCGTCAAACGAGCTCCAGTATGCGTATATCCGCAACAAATACATATCATCAATCATGAACATCGTCTTATCTATTAATATCGTCCACCCCCAGAGAGCTATAACAATAATGAGTTAAAGGAAAAAAACCCTACGTTACTCCACTCCATTATTCTTCATACACGAAATTTCAAAGAAAACAAGGCGCACAAGCCCCTGAAAGAGCCTCGCGACCCTCATTAAGGAGAATGGTTGCCATTCCGACATACCAAGATGTATGAAACTGTGTTGGACCTTCATTTACCGTACCGCCGATATTATAGAGGAATGTAACCTGATTATAGACATTAACGAACACATTTTCAGAGATCAATCGAAATAATGACAATAATATACCAACAACATCTTAGGATTATAACGGTGAAGGATAATGCATGAAAACCCAGTTTATAGTAATGCAAAATCTAGGGTTGAAAAACAAATGATTGCGTTGAATTTCGTTCAGGAACTGCCCGCTTGTCTGTATTTTGCGGTCCAAATAGCCAAAGTACTCTTACTTGCATGAAGGACCACATGTTTTTAATTAATTTTAAAGTTACTTTATACGCAGGAGCCTAAATATACGGGAGCCGTTACATACAATGTCCAAACTTCGCTTAGTTGGCTAAATTTCCCTACTATACGAGCACCTTGCATTACCAAAGTAAATGAACACATCAAATGTTCACAATTTACTGTAAACTTAATTTTATTATTTGCTGTAAGTCATCGCTTGACGTGTAATAAGACGATATGTGCGATGTAAACAGAGGGAAAAAAATTATTTGACTTTTCAAGGATAATCCGGCTGCTACCATCCTTGCATAAATTATTTCCCTCACGATTCGAATAATTCTAATTCGACTGCCAATCCGATCATTATTTATAATACATGACAAACGATTACATATTATGTAGACATGGATTAATGCCTTTACATTAGTATGACAACGATCATGCTTATGATAAAGCGTAAGTTTAATGGAAGCAGAACCTCTGGGTATAGTCACCATTGCAGTGGAAAGTACTCAAATATTTACATGGCGGAATTTACAAAGCTCATAAAAAAAAAATTCTCTGTGCACTTGTAATCCAGTTCGGCTTAATCTCTTGAGAGGCTGTTAATAATTATTGCACGTCGTAAAAGAGCCCGTTAATCTGACAGACGCGGCGTTACGACGAGTAAAATTGACGATTCGTAGACGTATCGGAACTGATCAGGAAAGTTTATGCGATTTTAGTCACGATTTTAGTCAAATAATCAATTACCATTAAACACCTTTTCCAGGTAGATGTTTAATACAAATAGTCCTGACTCAAAGTCCTTAACCAAACCTAATTTATTATCATGTTGTGTGCCAAATACATACAATAAACGAAAGGAAATATCTCTTTATGTACAATGATATTTTAAACTAACATAGAATATCCAAATACACATATACTAGTGAGATTATGCAACTGCTTTTCTGGGTCAAATGGATTTATTTGAGCCAGAGATGATCCAAAAATAGAGACTTCAGTTTTATCCTATCTCTTTGCATTGTTCTATGCAATCCGCTATTTCAGTAGCCTAGATTTTGAATTTTATATATTATGCTGAATCTTAAGTAACTTAGCAATACCAGACATGGTCAGATTTTGAATAAATTTTGAATAAGGTGACATTTGAATGCATTCTCTATTCTCTATTCCTAAACCGTTTCAGAGTAACATTTATTACTAACGAAATCCGATCCTAGTACAGACGGCACTGTCATTGCCACTACGCCAATCAATTGATATATCGATGGTAAAGATAAAGAGAAACCATTTAACCAGCCGTCAGTAAGAGGAAATCGGATAAATAACTCTGTCTTTCATGTCAAATGTTGCTTGTCATTTACAGTTGTTACTACTATTTGTATACAAGTAAATTTTATATTTGGCACGCTTTTCAATATAACTCAGTTATTTTCTCTAAAGAAAATTGCCACTAAATACATCACGGATAGCGTGGCGAAGTATACTCCTTTCTTAGCGGCGAAGGCATTTCTTGCATTGAGTTGAATATTATATTACGATTCCAATTTTATTTCTATCCAAACAAATGGGCAGGACCAGTGGCACATTAATTATCATGTCGGTTGTTAAGAGATGAAAAAAGTTGTTTGTTCGTCATTCCCAGCTGGGTAAACTTTTGAATAATGAATATATTATATGTTGTTTTGGGTGTGTGCATGGTCTGGTCTGATCTGTGTAATCAGAAGTGCGTATACAGAAAGGTCAGACTCTATATAAAGGACAAAATTCAAAATGCTTTATTTGCTGGATTTAGGTACATGAAATTAGATGTGACAAAGCAAAACTTAGCCATTAAATCCTGCCTAGATAGGCTTGCAAATTATAGGACATTAGAATTATTTACCAAGCAACTCAAGTGTTGTTATTCTCAGGTACATGTCACCTTTGTACTGACTATATAGGAAATCCTGGTCTAAATCTAAATAACAAACACGTTCATTCAGTCTTAAGGCACGATAATATGTTTTGACACAGACAACACTAAATATCATGCCAACCGTGAACGAAGTGCCCCATTCTGATGAAACACCCACTGTCGTATAACGAATGATCCTTAAGAGCTCCACTTCATGAAGTATTCAGTGCCGCGGATCGCTTCGACCCGATTACGTTAACTTTTGTTATAAGAAGGCTCGATTTTAATATTAATTACGCATTCTTTCGATCAAAGTACAAATCCTGTCAGTCATTTTCATTCTTATAGTCTAGCAAACAGGTAGACCGGCGTGACGGTAAGTGGTCAGAGAAGTTGCCAATGCCATTGCTATTGCCATTTTCGTCCTTTTCTTGAAGAGCCCAGGGTTATAGCGCTCCAGGAAAACCGAAACTGCAAAACGACCTCTGAAGAACCGCCATGCGTCCAATTGATGTGGAAGGAACTTCAATCTTCGGCGAGTGGTGCGATGGAGTAAGGAAGAGAAGTAGAATAATAATAATTGATAGGTTTTAGATTAACTGCCTCGTTGGTCGTGCGGTTGCTAGCGCGTCTGTCGATCCGGAGGTCCTGGGTTCAAATCCAGCAGTACCCAACTGCTGGATTTTTCTAATTTAGAACTTCTAGCAGCGACTCAGGGTCTGAATGTGTGCCCGGTGCATGGCAATAGGCTCACCACCTATTCCACTGTCGGACTTAAACGTAACTGGTGAAATGTGGGGTGTACTACACTCCTCTGCCTACCTCTTCGGGGATTACAGGCGTGATGTTACGTTTTTTTTAAATAGGTTTTAGGTAATAATTGGGACAACGTAGGGGAAGTAACGATGTTCGCAGTTACGCATCTTTCAGACCATATCATTCATGAACTACGTAACCGTAGCGATAAGTAGGTAATAAAAGAAAAATATCGCTGGAGTAAAAAGTTCTCCAAATTTAAGACACGTCGCAACTTGCTCGCTGTTGAACGCGCACTGTTGATAATTCAATAAAATATTTATCTTTATAAAGTAGTCGAGTTCTAAGATGTTAGTTATGAGGCTTCAATATAAGGATACATTATTTTCATCTAAATTGCTTTACAATGGAATTGTCTTATTCAAATCGTTTACTCCGCTATAAATACAATACATACACTTATAAAATACCAAAATAATTTATTTATTTATTCTTTATTGTGACCTAAGGAATTACAAAGGGCGGATTTAATGCCAAATGGTATTCTCTGCCAGTCAACCCTTGAGGGATGGCGATAGGTTGAGGTAGGCGCTGAAACAATTTTATATAAACAATTTATACTTACAATTGATTTATATAAACATAGATAATTTGATACAAATTATTGTTTTCATTTGGTGAAAGTCAAAAACCTGAAGAAAGAATCCCGCGACAATCGCTTTAATACCACCATTAAATTAGATAAAGTCATTAACATTTTGATACTGGACACGAAATTTTAATGTATCAATGTAATAAACATTTCCCAGAAACTTTTACCTTGATTGATTTGGACTTGATCGCTATTTTATTTGACTTTTATTGAATCATCACCATTCAATTAGGGCAGCACTCCAAAATTACTTTATGGTAAACGAAAATAATTCTGCTGTTGGTACTCTTACAAACTAAAACTCAGATCGACTAAAGCCTTCACGAAGATTTCGCTAGTGTTTAATAACAAGCAACCAAAGTAATCCCTCATCATATTCAGCGCTAAACTTAATATATTCCCTAATAAAATTGCAACAGAGAACCTTCTGGAACCTTTTATCCGAATAAACACGCGCAGGCGTTATATGTATGATCCTTAAACATTCCAATTCATGAAGTATTCAGTTACGCGGATCCCTCCGACCTGAATAGGATTGCGTTCGCTTCTTAAGAGGCTTCAGTTTGGATACAAGTGATTTACTTCAAAATTGTTACTAGGGCGATTCATTTATCACGCAATTTTCAAATACGAACTTTACTTATTCATTTAACAATCATACAGATAATATACTTTACTAGTCTTCTTAATTTGAAGGCTTCTGATACTAAAGCTAATTCTATTGTAAAGATACAATCAAAACTTTCAATTTATTTCGTATTGCTTAGAAACTTTCGTGACAATGATTGTGTATTGTTAAAACGTCTTATCACGAGAAATGATATTGATGGACAAAAGTTATTTGAAACTGTTGAAATAAATGAGTTTCAGATGAAATGACTACTGCTTACCTAGTTGCACCAACTCCAATCGCTTGTCAGTGATGAAGTGCCATGGAAACGCCTTGCAGAAACTCGCAACGCCGATCCGTAAATCGTTGACATTGCTTGATGAAGCAACGCTGACATCATTAACTGTTTCATGACAGTCGTCCTTTGGTTTCTGGTGCAGTGGTATAGCAGTTATTTCATATCTAGAACAAGTTATCGGTATCACTTTTCTAACTGATTTAAATTGGTTTAAACGTAATGATCATTACTATAATACACGTCAATTTTCTCAACAATATCGCTTGTTAGTACCACTATGCCACAGTATGGCTTCCAAAGTGTCAATGATGTAAATAACTTAATATGTGTACCTATCCACTATCAAATATAAACAAGTGATAACACATGAATAATAATTTGAAACTTCTTTATAAATTGACGCGTCAAGACGAAGAAGCTTCAGTTACATAAATCGATAACCCATTTTTTGAATAACTTAAGAATTCTACAATTCACAATGTCAGAAATGGATAGGTATATCCGAAGTCGACAACAAACATAATTATTAAGAAAGAACTCGATGTTTAGTAAGCATCTCCGTATATTGATCTCTAGAAGAGCCGCTTATATCAAAGTCGGTCACATGTAAAATTATATAAAAATCACAGTTACCTTTTTTATTTTGAAACGATCATTTAAATTTAGATTAAACTACGCTCATAACTTACTTACCTAAATCTCCTCGGATCGTTCGTATAGCTCTTCAGCCGTATATCCGTTTGTGTGTCGTACAGCCGCCTGGCGATTGCTCGTAAGCTTCCAACCAGCAGATACGCAACCGGCTCGCTCTCAGTCGTCAGATGCAACTGTATTCTGCCTTCGTGAGATGACGAACAAACGAACGCTGCTTCATATTCTGTCGACTCATCCTTCAATACATCATCCTGTTAACACAAAACTTTGTGAGAAAAATATTTAATGACAACCAATGTAAACTTTCCTATTAAATTCTATAGAAACATTTCTAGTGTCAATTTAGCTGTACCATTTCATATCCATGCCATTTAAAGTTTTAAGCCTTTTTATATAAGTTCGCCAAAAATATAATTTTATTGCCAGTCTGAAAATTTTAGTAATACTAACGAAAAATATAACTCGCTTTAAGCGTTCTAGTTTGTTTTATTTAAATTTGACTGTCTAAATTACAGTTATTTTGAAGCAAATGCTTTACTGGTTATCTACAATGACTATACTATGCATTGCAGGACACTTTAGTAAATTATCATCACTTAAATATTTTAAAGGTTCTGAGGACACTTGATGAGATAGGTACCCCTTTGATCATTCGTGTAGGTGAATATGTCCAAGCCGAGGTGGGGCAGAACCTGGCAAAGTGTGCTCGGTAGATTATTTCGTATCCAATAATGGCACTTTTAAGTTTGCAGTCCAAACGAGTACAGAATTTTAAAATATCAATAACCGAAGTCACCTTCTAAGACTTCTCGATATTGATATTGACTGCAACTGTTTTTATGGTTCACTTAACGAGAATGATCTCATTATTATTAGAGGTCTTGAAGGTCCGCTATGCAAGCCCAATTCGACTTTAATTGTATCATATTATAGGCTAGCATTTAACAGCAATCTCACCTGATGTGAAGCGATTATGTAGCCTATGATACTCGTATAGTGGTTGCCTATTAAGCAATATACCACGCCATGGACGAATTATGCAAATTAGTAAGTACAAATACTCGTATTACATAACCCACCTGATCATGTAAGACGTCATGAACGCTGTCCAGAGTTGTTAAGAATTCTATCAGATTAGTCCCTAAACATTTGTACGCTCTCTCCAGTCGACAGTTGTGCGAGAATGCAGTTAAAATTAAATATTCTCCTAACTTTGCCATGAAGTCCTTAGTGCTAACACCTGAAACAAATATCTTTGTGAATCTCCGCGTATATCAAATAAGATACATTTCTAAAATTCTTCAATCTAGCTATCTGCCTATCTGTATCTGCTGTGGTTGGTTATTTATTTATTACAGTCAATACTTTTACAGGCAAGAAGTAAATATTCTACCATCTTGTAACCACTTCTCGATATAACGAAAATTCTTTCATCTTCTGACTGCGGAGAAGCCAATTAATTAGCACTTATTATCAGCTTTATTCCCAATATAAAAATGAAATTGAATACCTATCAAAAATTCCATTAAAGACTAAGCCGTCCATTTCGTTAAGAAGCACTTATTAATTAAATAGAACGTAAGAATACAGGCGTATAATTAGCACGCCCATGATCGTTAACGTCGCCCGCAAATGTAAGGTTAAATTTTTTTCAAAGTAGGTTACTTAATGTAAAATAAGAATGTCTAGTCACGCCAACAACAAAAGGTTAGGGAGTCGGACGAGGCACCCTTTCCTATTATAAATGAACTTTTTGCGAGCCAAATGTCACGCCATACAACAAACGAGAAGCGAAATGATTTACTTAAGTACATTAAACTGGCGATAAGAAAAACAGAATGACATTAGAAATAATGATTTAAGACCAATTTCAGATTGGATACTATAACATAATATATAATTGTAGCTAATTCATAAGATGCAAGAAATAGCCTTAATAAACCCAACTGAAAGACTCACCGATAAAACGATTCCTAAACTAATTCACATTTATTAGATCAACTTGAACTTATCTCGGTTCCGACTTTTATTAACAATCTTGCTACTCGTTTCATGGCGGCAGCAAAACAAGTTCCTAACAGCGAAGTGAAAAACATTGTCAACGATCAACTGAACTTTAGAAACGTCGAACTTTCCCACGGTTTCGTTCCCTTTGTTACTGTCACTTTTGTTCTCGACGAAAACAGAAAAAAAAAATGTTTGCTCTTCTTCTTGAACTGTTCTGCAGAGTTAGTTTTCAAGATCCTCTCAAAGATTCGGGTCAGACCCTTTTCTTCAAAAGAAAAGTTTAGTTTAAAGAACGGGTAAACTAAATTAGCTTATCCTTTCTGGAGTTCGACTTACGCTCGGAGATGAAAGTTTTCGTTAACAATTCGGAGATTAATAGGGAAGTATACATTAATGCATCTATATTATTGTCTATCAATGACCAATTCAAAAGTTACTGTGCCTCCCAATTTCCATCTGAATTGTTGTATATTAAAGGCTTTACATTTTTCACTGACCTTCTAACTACTTGAGTTGAATTAAGGTACTTTATACTTTTTTCACACTTCTAGGTCTAGATATAGGTTTAAATTTGACGCAAATCGCATGGCAATCTAATCTATACCTAAATGCTTTATGTTTTACAGAAATACGTTTTTTTTTCTTATTTTTATGAATATGCTATGTTAGCAAACGCTACTGGTGCGTATTCTGTAAATTGTCATACCGCCTCTAGTAAATTACTATAGAAACTATCATAATTCATAAGCCTGGCCAAGTTTACCCATTATCAACTTAACGTAGTTAATTTGAGTCTGCTCTAAAACTGCTGTAACCAATTTTGTACTTACTATCAGTTGCGCGAACTGCATCGTAAATTTCTTGTAAATATGCATAGTTTCTACAAGTTCTCACGTCGTCTGGTAATCTTCGCCTGTGAAAGAACGAGTTATCGGATTCTGATTTTGATAAAGAGCTATCTCAGTCACTTTTTTTAAAATAATATTTGTGAGATTATTATGGAACATACTCGTACAATGCACAAGAGAAAAAATGGCTGTTATACAATATACCACATGACAGCGGCTATAGATAACATTTTAAGATAAGAGTTGAAATGAACCACAATTATTAGATTGTAACATCCTAAATTCCCAAAGGTGAAAAACTTTTGTTAACTGTTACGGCTTTAGAACCGGATTGATAGACTTCAGTTACTGTTACTACAATTAGAAGTATATTGGTTCTCGCCTTACACCAAGAACATCAAGAGTAGATAGCACGAGTATCATGTATAGTTGCACTATCTGATTCCCGATCACGTACCTTTCCATTCATAACTACAATCGCTTCCGTTTATGGAATACTATTGTTTATATCGCTATCAGCGGATGTTGTTTGAGGCGCTATGTATTCAAGACACATCAGTTTTACTGCTTCCGAATCAATGGTCAATGTCAATGGTGTAATATATTTAGAATTCAATAATGCGAATGTAGTAATATTGCGAATAGTGCTACTTTAAAAGCAGTTTCATTTTGAAAAGTATTCTAAGTATAATATTATTCAATGGTATGAACATTGTAAATTATAGTGTTGTTTACCGTATTTCATAGCTCTTTTTTCAAAAGACTGTTATTTGCTTGTTAGTATTCATTGCTCTGTATGTATTCTTATACTTCTTCAATACTAACATCATATATTTTATGTAATATTCCAGTTGTATCTAAATACATAGATAACCTGTGGAACCATACCAAAAATACGAATGACTCATGCCGTGCAAGATAAGGATATCTTGATAAATATCTGTATCCATTTCTCAAATTATATGAGGAAAAACTGCGAACATTTCTTTTCTGCGCCAGCAATCCTTATCATTTATACGACTGAATCTTTAGATCTCGGTAATTAGATATAATCCAGCGGGCAGTGAAAGTTAATTAGAGGAAAGGTTAATAGCCCAAGGAACGTTTATTGCTACTCACAGACAGTTGTACTTGTCGTAATGCTCTGATTGGTTCTTCGTGAGTGACGTCACCGCTGCGTGGAGGCACTCGTTCTGAAACAAAAAAAAATTGAATTCTCTTACTCTATTGTGTTTCTAGAATTCTTACGCGCATGCTGTACTTTAAGAGTTCAGACTATTTCTATTTTTACTCTGTCAGTTTTTGAGTGCAGCGCCACTGGAGGTTTTCAACTAGACAGTTTGCAGAGGCTTAGAGAGTACTTCAGTATTGCGAGAAATATTGGACAGATATTTTTACAGCAAATCGAAAAAATACGAAAAATTATTTAACAGATACTAAAATCATTGCATCACAGCGAATATGAGCGATATGTATTAACACATAATAATCAATAAAATTTAGTGTTTTTCTCTATAATTAAAATAACTGCGTTTTCTTAAATCCATTCGATTTGTTCCCAAATGAATAGTTCCCGAGTAAACTATTTGAAATTGTTTTTCTGACAAATTGCTAATATTGACATACATGATAAGCTATCACATGTGGTAATCATCAGTCAAAAGTAACATGTAACATGGAACATGGCAAAAATTTTTTGTTGGTTCTTTCAAAGAGTGCTGGTTGTTTTTGCCTATGAAGCCTGGAACTGGAGGTCGTGGGTTCGATTCGCGCTCGAGACAAACAATTGTGGGATAGCACATTTGCTTGTTCTGTGTCTGGTCGTAATAAAAATATCTATATAAGTATTAAACATCGTATGTATAAGTATATATGTTTATCAGCTGTCCGGTTACCATAACACAGGCATTCAATTGCCTAATTTGTAATCGGATAGCCGTGTGTGAAATTGTCCCCATTTATTGTTATTATTACTATAATCGCATGACCAAACAAAGCGCCCGTGTCCCAGAGGAGCTGATCAATCGAAAGCGATTTGTCAAGTTAAGTAACATTGGCCGCGATTGGCTCTTGAATAAATGACCGTTAAGGGTAAGTTTTCATGAGTGTATAAATACTCCGTAGGGACTATTAACCAGGTTAATATTGATGTTAAAATGTATCAAAATCACAAGATATTCATACTAGTCTTCACTACAACACTCTAGTGAAGCACTTTCCGGGTTTCCCACAAATGCGAAGAAAACCAATAGAACAAAACTTGCAACCAATATCGAAACATTGACAAGATCCGAATTTTCCATACACTCTTATTTGTTGTATTCATTTGATTTATTGAATACTAGCTGTTACCCGCGACTTCGTCCGCGTAAATTAGTGACTTTGGGCAACATTCGGAGTATTTCAAAATAAATTTTAGCCTATATGTTGCCGAGGTCTTAGAGCTATATAGCAAAAAAGTTTCATCGAAATCCGTCCATTAGTTTTTGCGTGAAAGCCGGACAACAGACAGACAGACAAAAATTTCAA
>DWUN01004071.1:0-11209 GCA_018249975.1 Passova gellias
TCTGTTTTCTGTTTGTTACCTGCTAGCTGACCCGGCAAACGTTGTTCTGCCATATAAATTATAACAGTATTTCTCTACTATATAATGTCTACTACATATAAACCTTCCCCTTGAATCACTCTATTTATTTAAAAAAATCCGCATCAAAATCCGTTGCGTAGTTTTAAAGATCTAAGCATATATAGTGACATACAGCGGAAAGCGACTTTGTTATAAACTATTTAAAGATTTTGTGCTATTTCTGTATTGTTCTATTGCTAGACGTAGATCTCATCTAATAATTATGTTTAGGGTCTGTGGCCACCACGCTGGCCAAGTGCGAACTGACATGCTTCCATAGATACACATAAATTAAACGCAGGTAACATAAAATAAAAATGCTAATTTACATAAAGTAATGACGCCATTGTCTTTTACTAGGTTATTAAAAAAAAATCACTGACATCACACTGTTTAAGCTGAGTTCCAAGATACGCGGTTTGAAAAATAAAACACGCAAAGATGTAGGTACACCATTTTTAATAAAAATTAAAAATATGACTTATAAATATGTATAATATTTTACATACTTATTTGAATATAGAACTACATTATTACCACGCAGTATTCCAGTATTCTTTGTAAACACATACAATATTAGATAATAAATTAGATACACCGATTAGCAAGAGTTTGATTAAAATAACAAGAGCTATGTAAACCCAGCAGAATTTTTCAATCCGTGGTTCGCAAAAGCCGAACATATCCGCGCATAATCCCGCACAAGTGGCCGCCTCGAGGGATCCCTGGGAACCTGCTTAATATAGTGGGTTAAGTCATTGCATGCGGGGAACTGTGGGAGTTCCAGATTCGATACTTAGCAGTCGTAATGCAGAATTAATTTGGGGCAATCGCGACCCCGCGGGCGACTAATCTCCCATGTTTTGCGGCTATGACTGCCTAATTGAATGGGATGTTCCGAGGGGACGCATTGTTTTATACGTGTTTTGTACGAACTCCCTTATAATAACTATTCAGAGATATTAAAAACCTGTTGGTTATTATGCTTATAAAGAAATATTTAACATGAGTACATAATAAATTATAATTTGTGTAGAATCTTTGTATCATTGCTTAAGTGTCTAAATTTTAATAGATAGGTACGTACAAAGGTTCTGAATATATCCAAGTAAAAGATGGGGCTATGCATAATCAATGTGAAAAAAAAGCAAGCCTTACATTAATCACAATACCAAGATTTCAAATTTCGAACTGAAAGTCAGTTTCAAATATTCTCTCCAATCTTTCCAACTAACACCGTTTAGCTCATCCCACACAACCTGCGGAGCCTTGTTAAGCCTGGAATAACTACGTGAACCGTGCGGGGGATGCATCTAATTAAACGGAGGGGTAACATTTGTGCGGCGGGAGGCTGGGTACACGGTAGCCGAGAGGCGTTAAGTGGCTCCCGCCGTAAAACCATCATAAACTTGTGTCTCGCTATGACTGGTACAAGTAAACGGCAAAGTGGAATCACGTATTTCGATAATTATTTTCCTAACATATTTTAGAGCTACTTTATCTAGTACTTAGGCAACCTGACACAACCATACATATATTCGTACCATTCAATTGGAATTACATTATTTCACACGTGACTGTCCGATTTCAAATTAGATAACTAAATACCGTTAAATAGCCGTTAATCCGTAAATTAAGTATTATGGTAACCGGACAGCTGATAACTAAAGCAAATACATATATATATAGTTATACATACAAACTTATACAGATATTACTATTACACCCAGAGATTAGGAATACAACCAACGACCTCCGGTTTAGCACTCAGGGTTTCTCACCACTACACCATGAAGATAGTCGATTGCATAAAATATTGCAACTATTTACGATAGTTAATATGTCAAGTGGCCACTGCAACGCATACTGTATCATGTCTGCTACAAATGTACTTGTTACAAAATTTGTTCTCAATTAATTTTTTTTGTTTTAACTCGTAGAGGGAGTAGTAGTAGTATGTAAGTTAAAAGTTGTATTCAGGGTGGATCCAACATTGCCAGCGACTGTACCGGACCACCCGAGCTGAAGTGTTCTTGAACTATTGACTAGTTCAGCTTACCGGCTTCTGTTGCTTTGTAAATACAATTTAAAAAAATCGTTAAACACTGCGCATATACGTATGTGTATGTGTATTAAATCTGGAAACTTAAGTTCAATGTGGAAAAAATAAACAGACACAAACAGACAACAACATATGTGTTCTGCGTTATGTATTATATTTCCAAAGGCAATGTTTATATTTTATATTTCAATATCTTGTAACTACTTGCGATATCAAAGTGGGTAGAACCTGCGTTTTGATCTTTAATTTCCAAGTGATTACTTATACAGATAAATTTAAATCCGGACATAGACCAATTATATAGTTATTGATGCTTATCACTGAAATATTTGGTCAGGGTGGAAATCGAACCTCTAACCTTTAGCTCAATAGTCATTGTCACTTACCAATGAACAAACACACTAGACAATACGGATTACATTCCGAATTTTTACAAGGACACCAGCCACACTGGTTGCATCCCTTAAAATTCTTACTTATTGTAACAAAATAACATTGTCGACCTCTCTAAAGCAGCCTCCTAAGCCTTCTCCTAAGTTAGAGTGATGCGAGTCTTCAAGTCTACATCTAATAGACTTTAAAGTCAAATATAAGCAATCACTATTCTATTCGTAAAATACGGATACAACGAAGACGATTCCCCAATCACATCTGAGGATATGAGAGACGGCAAATGTTATGTAGTAGTAGTATTAGCTCTCAGATAATTATTATTGACTAAACGGCTTAAATTGCTTCTTATTATTGTCTAACTACGCTTAAAACTTCTATTCGCGCTAATCTGGCGTATTTGCTAGACTTATTCAAATCAGTACTTACTATACATAGGTGTAAAAACATAGATATACTTCGGGAAAAATACATTAATCTACAATCTCCAAGCCCAAGTGAGAACAGGGACCTGCCCCAACGAGAAGGGTCTTGGCTAAGAAAAAGCATCCTAATAAATGTTTGGCTTGGCAATTAAACGGGTGCAAAGCAAACAGTGCGTGGGTGGTCCGCCGCTGCCCACAACAACGCATTTGTTAAAAATCACATAGCCACGCCATCTATACAACCGCGATCATTATTTTTATGTATCTCATAATTAGTGGGACGACTGCGTGGTTTTGTTGTTCGATTTTGAATAACGTCGCTAAAAAGGGTGTCGATTTTGAAGCGATAAACATACTGATATTAAGATTACTCAGATATAGGTAGCTACTTTCGTAAAATGAATAGAAATACATTACTTTCACCAAAACAATTTACAACATTTTTGTTAAGAACATGTCATATGTATATTTTCAATATTTTGTTAGCTATAGATAATTATAGTCTGTTAAGATTTTCCAAATACACCAATAATAGCAATTTCTTAAGACTTTTAGGGTAATTTTAATCAAAACATATTTATAGTAATTAAGCTCTGAAATGGCGATTCGTCATATAAATAATTATTTATATAAAAATCAAATAAAAAGCGCGTGGCGGGCGCCGCGCCCACTTCAAGCTTCACGGATGACCGGGTCCTCGACAGAATGCACGCGTTCGAGTTGCCAGCGCAATATTATTATAGCAACTGTCTGCAAATTATTGCGGACATACCTTAAACCCCTATGACCGTGGTATTAAGCTTTAAATTGCCACTATAAACGTCCATTAATAGTGTGGTAATTTTTATTGTCCTAGTAACAATGAGAACGCGAACTAAAATAACCTCAGGGGCTACGTGCGTAACTGACCCGATTTGTTTGTGCTGCGGACTTAAAAACATAGGCATGTGATTAAAGTTGAAGAGGATATGCTTGATATTATTAGTTTCCCATGGAAATTGCGGTAAAATAGAGTCATTAAAAATAAAGATATTCTTCCGTTTTCTTATTAGATAACTCTCCAATACTTAGCATCAGTGGTTCATGGTCGCAGTTAAAGGATAATTCTATAGATCAATTTTGGAATTTATTATTGGAGCATATAAAATAATTTACTATTCCTTACGAATAAAATTAATGTCCTTCATTTAACGAACATTAAATGTGAATCTTAATAAGTGACTTATCACCTGATATTTGGCGTTACGGTTTTGCTAAGCACATTATAGGCTCATCCCTTTACTGCCACCCTCGCACGCGTTACCTGGATACCCTCTACCCTCCGATGCTCCCACGCAACCCTAACACATTAAAATAATACTTCTAAAAATATAATTACAATTGCATACGCGCGATCAAATTTCCGCTTAATGATCTTTTTACAATTGCGAGGGAACTCTGATAACTGTCAGTTTGACAGCCGCTTTTTAGTGTTACCAATATTAATATGTAATTTGTCGGGATGGGTCTTGTGATAAGCACGTTTGAGGGGTGTTTGATTGATTAAATAAGCGTGCGCAGGCAGATAGGTAGTGGTTAAATGCATTTAAACAATAATGACTGTGTGATAGCGCTCTAGCCGGCAATGGACATTTTCAAGGGTTTTTTTTTCATGGAATCATGAAACGAATTATGTTAAAAAAAATGGTAACTGAGCGTTATGAATATTATAATAATAAACTGAAAAATTCTAAACGGAATGAATTGGTTACAAAAATTGTTCTCAATTACATATAGAGCTTCAGCTCTATGCGAGATGTATGTATGTCTTATTTTGAAGAGTGTGTTCCAACGCCCCTTAAATCTTCATACTGGGTATCTCCTTGAACTGAAACAACAACGCAATCACTATAACTTAAATTAATCTAATTATACATGCAGTTGAATCTAAGGTAGAACTCTGCTCAGGACACTTGCTAACACTCAATTTTAAATTCACTGCACTAGATAAAACGAAATCCTTTTTCATATATTATTAGCATTTCCACTCGAATAACAAAGATAAATCTAGTAACATTGTACGAATTCTACCGTAACTTATTCTGTTATATTTATATTCCGCCCGCCTAAATATCAATCAGCAAAAGCTATAATTATAACATAACGATCATTAACAATTTAATCAAATCTAAAATGATTAACGTGTTCAATCACGAAGTAGGTACAATTCGCCGACAGTGTCGCAACTATATCGTACAGTGATGTAGAGACATCGCCCTGCGCTCGACAGCAGGTGGGGTTTAATCAAATTATACAAATTGCAACATACAATATTCAGCGGGATAGGGACGCGGTTATTAGAGCGTTTCAACGTTTTGTCAGGTTATAAACCCACCTATGAGACAATAAGTATAAAGTCGATATTTAAACGATGAATATATCGATAAATATTGCTTTTTTTGTGTTCTATTGTTCTAAAGATATTGCATTGAAAAACAATTTGTTAAGGAGTGTTTTCGCGCCAAAGTATTATATTCTAGGTTAAAACTGTTTCCTTTTATAATTAAAACATAGTTTATTCTCTCTGGGCGGTAAATTACATTAGTATAAATACTCGTATATATAAAGTAAGTTAAAGCAATTGCTGATTTTGCTCGTTTGTACTACATTATATTTGGAATGTGCAAAATAGATTTATACATTTATACCTTTTTAATAGGGCATGAAAATTGATTGCTAATGCAATAGGGTATTTATATATTTTATCGATAAATCCACTTTTTGTTTCTCGTTTTACGAAAAGCAATTTTGATTTTTGTTTTACGTTTACGTGAAGAAAGTCTTTTGATTGTCGTTAACGTAACCCATATCGATAAAAACAAGCCAACACTAGTAAACAATCGACAAGTGTGATTAATTCATGTTCAATAATGAGGTCGAGCTTTTTAGCGACGCGAGCCGACCGCCATTGATTTGTGCCCAATTTGCTCGTTGCGGTCGCCTGAATATTTGAACACTGTCTGCGAACGTTGAAATATTAAAAACAAAACTGGAAAATGGCGCGCTATTCAAATAACGAATGAGTGAAAGGACTTCTTTTATGTTTAAAAAAGTTGCTTCGATTTTACACTGAACGAGCTGTGCCTCGCAGTATTACCCGCGAAGCTTTAGATCCCGTGGGAATTTCGGGATAAAATGTATCCTATTTTTTCTTGTATTAAATATAGCCTAAGTTCATCAGGGATAATGTAAGATTCTAATGGTAAAATAATTTTTGAAGTCGGTCCAGTAGCTTCGGAGATTATTCAATACAAACAAACAATCAAATCTTTCCTCTTTATAATATTATATTAGTATAGATAGCGGCACCAATTATACCAGCAGTCATATTTTACCGGCTGCAATTATTGCTTGCGATATAAGATGAAATAAGTAAGATTGAAATACATAACTGTTTTAGTAAAATAAAAAATAATTTATCAATTATATTAGTAAAGTTAGTAAAGTAAAGTAAAGTTATTACGCACTTATCAGAGTTGTACTTTAAATGATGTAGGGACCAAAATAAGTCTTTTTTCATAATAGGCAGTCATAATGTTTCAGCCTTAGTCTAGGATCCACGCTGTGTATCCTACGTGTCGATCCTACGGTCGTGTTTCCTACTTTTACATGTAATTATCACTGGAATAGATTTTTTAAATGTCGTAATATGGCATGACATCATTGTTAACTCATGTCTACGTTTCTGTCTGTTGGTCATTTACGTGCAAAATAAGTAACAATATACGACAATAAGACATTAAAACATACTTACGTCCTCTGGTATACTAATTGAAATGTATCGTCATGTCAAACTTTCCCACAACGTGTTCGATGACGCGTACGGAAGTTCCCATCCATCCCGCAAGATGGCGCCGGCACGCGGCCGCCACGAGCGAGCGCGTGTCGACCGCCCTTTGCGCTTTTACTGTTTTTATTGAAAACGCTCAAAAATAATGGAAACAATGCCCTTGTTGCCTCACTCACGAACACATTACACCCGGAAGGCTAGGGTTAAAACGCAATTGAACCGATCATCATTATTAAAACATAAACCAGCCTTGCCAACTGGAACGTCCTTATTACTGAGATTCAAATTAATAAATTTAGTCTTGCTTGAATATCAATTTCAGAGCAATGTTTCCTTGTTACTATATTGGGACTTTTTTGTTTACAGTATTTTGTAAGTGTATACTTAATACAAGAACATTAGTTAAAACATAACCGGAGACTAAATAAAACAACAGAATACTTTACAATGATTTATTAGAAACTTTTCTTATACCACCGTTATTATTACTATGTCTATTAACATGGGATTATTGCGAGTTACATATTCAAAAGAACCGTCTTATATGTAGATAAAATGAGTATTACAAAAGCTAGGCCCGTGCTTTGTAGTGTGATGTTTCAATTTAAGCCTGAAAAGTACCGCTAAAAACCAAAGAGTGGTCATATTTTAATAGCTTTTATTAGTACTTCGAGGATATTCCATTTTCCACGATCTACAATGAAAATTTGGAACAAAATAAATCAACAAAACACGGATTAAAACATAGACTGTTATTCGACTTCATAATAATATTTTAATATTTTTTTCAAATAACATGTATACAATAATCAAAATCGTAGAGTTAATTGAAAAAATTAAAATTATTTCAACCAATTATTTTATTATCATTATTTTTCTGTCAATCTCATCTCAACCAAAATACGATTAAACTCTCAAAACTACAGTAGTTCGTTCATGATATTATGTAATAATGAAACGCTATCAAACTGAGAGCAAGGGGGCACGAAAGAGAACAAATAGAAAATATAATATTATTGAAGTCGCTAACAAAGTGTGTGTGTTAAATAAAATATCACATTCCAATAGCACGGGTACAAGCGGGCTACGATACCTATATCTGGGCGGACGAGTTACACAATAAGGCACCGATCGTTCCTATTCTAATTAGTAGCGTGCAAAATACATAATTTATTCATAATTGTTTATTCAAATTATTTATTCATAATTATCGTTATTCGATTATAAATTGTTAAAGATTCAGCCTGTTTTCGTTCACCGAAAACATCACAACACACATATTATGTATATATTTGTGTAAGTTATTAATAAATAAATTACAAACTAAAAAATTGTAATCATCAATTGTTTTTGTAATATTTTAGTCGCGTCTATTTAATCATCTGTGAGATAAAATAGCGGATAGCATTAACAATTATATCAAGCGTTTCTAGCAGCGGCCACTACTAGGCGTCAGTAATAATTATTATTATCGAACAAGTACTTACTAATCTCAAATTTGGTATGTTACTTACGAATAAAACAATAAATTAGTTATAAAATCAGTCTATACTAAATGTGACGTCGGTGGTTAGTAGATATATAAATTAATATTTAATGAAATTTTTTTATAATCCAATCAATAATAAGCAATAAATGTATATATGTATATATACAAATATATATAGAGAGTATGTAGAACTTTTTTTGGCAAATAATTTCTTTACATTAGAGCCAGGAGAGATTTAAAACAATTACTTCTCTCAATACTATTAATTAAAGTATTAGGAGCGGATTATATATTAGGAGAATATTTTTACAATCTTTTTATGCAATCGTTCTAGTTGTATAAATCAACTGAATTATATTGTCAGTTTGGATGTACGTACATCTTGGAACAATAATTGTTAGTAGCTTTTTGTAATATTTAAAAGGTTATGTTAATATCAGACGCTTTGTTATATTATGATGATACAACTTCTTCGCTAGATTAAATATAGTACATTTAACAATAGCAAATTAGTGAGAAATTACAAATTTACTGTTTATTGTATCAATACAATAAATAAGTCAAATGAGTTACATTAATTGCTAAAAGTAAATTGTTGAAAGTTACAATTTTTCGCGTTAAATAAAACAAAAAAAAAACCATTCGCATACGGGTAAATAACAATCATAAAAAATACACACTAGAGAGCGTAAAGATTAAACTTACCATAAATTCGATACAAAACAAAAAAAAAATTCGATACATTTTTAATTTTTTAAAATCGAGTAAAAACGAATCAAGTCAAATCGATTTATCGATCAGTCGAACAGCCAACGGTGAACGTAATGAAACAGAAGCGACTCAATCGTCAGCTAGAAGCAAAAGTAACAGAATCTACGTCCAAAACATTTATACGATATAGGCCTTTCAATATTTGTTTAAGTGCTAATATTTCCTTTTAATTATCATAAATTACATGCAATTTGAAATGAAAAACATTAGCATAGGTTATCTAATTTTGAGCCCATTCAGTAACACATCATCGACGATGTTATAATACATTTTAAGAAATTTTTTGTAAGTATTTAAAATATACCAAAAATTGTCATTTATAGGAATCGTTCAAAGCGAAAAATTGGGAGTATTGGATTTCTTGTAATTCACACGGTCCTAATGGGTTAAGACATTAAGACATTCGTCAATTCTGCGTGCGCAGACGTCTTGCCGACTTGAAGCACCGAGGAGAGAACACAAAACAACAAAAAAACACACACAAATCATGATCGTTCAATTAATTATCACTCTGTATTGAGACAAACGATGATAACACGACAAACATAGACGGACGCTATTGCACAACGGATGTAGCTTCGTGATTGAGTTGTACAGAGTTGTGTCGGAATAAATATCCATTTTACACAAATTTACGTCAACTTTATTGCAAAATTCAAATTGCACTGAGCAGCAACGATATTAATTGGAACATTGATTCTAGTTTTTTTTTCAATCAACCCAAACGTTATTGGGATGCAATCAAAAAAAATATCGGTTTTGCAATGTTTTAAGTGATTTTATATATAATAATACAAGTAATAATTTTCATATCACGCGGTGTTAATCCAAAAGAACAAATGAAAATCAATAGCGCACATAACACAGACAGAAAGCACAAAAACATATCACAAAATGTTAAATTATTAAACGATAATATCAAGTAAACTAAATCCGCTTCGTCACGGCCACGGATTTGAAAATGTACGAAATTATACGCACATGCAGATATAAAATATATGTTACCATTTATAATAGGCATCGTTAACTTCGTATTTGGGACGAATAAATTTGCAGTCACAGATATTTTTATATAATACAAAACATATTGCAGCAAAGAACGCAGAAACAGCCTTACGAATAGTGTCAGCGAAACTGTCGAAATGAACCTTATGCAGAAACAGATTAACGACAAACCGAGCCAAAAAAAATTCGTTACAAAGTGACTTATTTTTGTCTTCTCGTACAAAAACGTACTAAAAACTTCGATGGCGTAATTCGAGAGTGCATTCGGGGCCTTTTTCTACTTGTTATTGGCAATACATTGCCTTTTAAGATAAGTATAATCAAACAAAAAGGCTTACTCGTAGCAAAATATTGGTATGGCGGTTCAATATAAACACACGACTGAGGTGTCAAAAGGGAATTGGTTGAAAATTGCAAATGCCAACAATGTTTAAGCCGACTAGCGATATTCAACCGGCATAAATGTGTCGGCAAATAATTGCTTTGAGTTAAATATATAATGCTAACATTTTGTAATAATCTACGTAATTACGTACTTGTCATTAAAAAATGTGTTTCTCTTTATAATATACCATATCGTAAGTGAAAATCATATTAAGGTTTGCAAATGACTTACAAGAGATATCGTGAGTGCGAGGTACTTGTATATAAAGTTCATTTTTATTGACCAATTATTGCCATTATTAATGCCCTTTACAAATATGTTGTGGTATATACTATGTATTTGTGTATATAGTTTTATGTTACTACTTTATATATGCGAATCATATTTTGGTTTGGTTTAATTTCCTTACCATTTCACGCTACACAATTACAAATCGTTACTAAAATTGAGAATTGTAAGCTTTATACAAGCTTTAAATTACTACACAATAGATTATTGCTTTGTTATATGCACGTTTTTTTTTCATATACTATGAGAGTAGCGAACAACTACGAGGTAGTGGACATCTGCAACCGACCTCTAATAGGGCTGTAGGGATGAGACTGTTAGTGTAAAATCAGTTAATAGGTGTTAATAACAATTAGTTGGTCAGTATATGCTAGTAACAGGATTGCAAGAATGGGACTATTAGTAGTATTAGTCCAGTTAGTGTTTGATAGTGTAAGTGCAGTTAGTATTCGTTAGTATCCGCCCTATCAGAGGTCCGTCGCAGATGCGTCACTACTCTTGAGGA
>DWUN01004072.1:0-11207 GCA_018249975.1 Passova gellias
TAAAATTTATTTTCTATTTTTTAGTTCGGTTTTCTATAAAAAGCGTGTTTTTAGTTTTTTAAAACTATTATTTATTTATTTGTATAAATGTACCTATTTGTACATACTCGTATGTCAAGGATGGTAGGCACCTATAAAGTAAACTTTCTTTACTGGCAGCCGTGTTTATAACAAACTCACACAATAGTTATGAACAATAATGAAGAGACTTAATATACCCTCGAGTCGTTTAACTTCTACAAATGAGACATGAGACATGGGACATACTTTTTGATTACCGAATGTGCAAAATCAACTATGTATAAAGATTGAAATCTGTGTATATTGAGTCTTTCTTGCCGCACTCAGATAACGCATAATATATACCCAATAGTGAATACAATAACTAAATGAGTGGTCAAGAATTCATTTGTCATTCCTTTCAGGCTAATTTCGTTTAGCTACAACAATACACCTTACAAAATTCCGTTCTTGGATGTAGAATACCGCTTCACTTTGAATTTTTCTCAGGCACAAAATTATCTACACAGATTATGAACAGTTTGCAGTGTGAAAATAAAACGATAAGATAAGATACAACGATGACGCGGATGTACATCTGCGTACTATAATATCGACCTACGGGCCACGGTCGGGACGCGCTGAATGAATACCGCGCATGCGTGGAGCGCCTGCGACACCACGCCAACGGAACTTTGCTATTCCAACCCTTTAATAAACAATAATCGCGAACTATTCTTAAGAACTGGCACACTGATACATCATTACGACGATCACAACACAATACAAACAATAAACACTGCGTGGAATCAGAAGCAAATATATTCATATCGCCAATATAAATTTAATCGCGAGATTAGGTCTGTGGAGATTACATAAAATATTTATTCGCATCATCTTCTACTCACGAATCACTATTAATCACTGTTGCGTATTGTATAACGACACTTAGAAAACTTATTGTTACAAGCACACGAAAAATTGAGCTCACAGAGTCATGAGAGTTCCGAACAAGAACTGACTTGACGTCACGTAGGAGTACCTTCACGCATGCGTGCTGCCGTTGCGACGGAGGAAATGGAGAATCGAGTTAACAATGACTCAGTAACAGACATTGTCCCCGAAACGCGATATCAAGAAAACAAGTCCTTAAACTACGCCGACAAAACGTCTTACGAAACGAGTCAAGTGTTTGAAGATGAGTCGCGACGTATATACAGATTGGATGGGATTATGTTATCTTTCTTATTATGAAGTTTTGAAATCATCGAATATTTACATTGTTTTCGTCACCATAAAGCGAGTCCTATCAGATTGTTGGGTCTTGAATATTCCGTGGGAACCGTTTAATTAGGGCGCGGGTATTTTTATTTTTCGAATTTATATCGTCCTATGCATATTCTATAACTAATTAAATTTGACTTTGAGAACCAGATCAGAAGATGGATTTTTACACTGGTCTGCTGCGCAGAAGATTGATTCCCGGTCTGACATATATCTCAGCGATGTTTTTACATAATTTTTTTGGGTAGTGGTTGAACTCAAATGTTCCAACTGTCTAAGTGAACCCTAGATCGAGACTTCCGACTTTAAAAAAAAATTCCAATTGCTCATTAACATTGGTAATTAAATAGATTAATTACCTTTGGCTATATCATATCGCATTGTTGACATCTGATCATATAGTGCAGCACAGAGCCATGTCAGCATTAGCAGCCACAGCAGTAGGGTACCACGAACTGCCCAGTAGAGAGCACATTGCACTTCCGCCCCAATGCTGGTTTCCGGAACTCTTGGTTGAGAAGCACGATTGCGTTCTTTTCTGTAAATTCAATGAAATATAAATCACTGAATAAAACAAATTAATGAACGGCCCTAATTATATATTAGGAATACAATTAACATGTGTGTGTCCATAATTCGTGATTTGTTTAGAATATATTGTATTTTTCATAGTTACATGGGCATATATAAGGGAGCGGCGAGGATTAGGGGTGAGGATGTCCACTTGGTCGGGGAAATACCATTGCTACACTTATTTCCACCTTAAAGCAATTAATATTGCAACAATTTGTGTTTCAGTCTGACAGGTGGGGATGCTGGACTACATGTTTACTAGAGGTGACCATATTAGACCTTAACACTAGCAACACACCTGGGACAGATTTCTGATAGGTTGAATACTAACCAATAAGTAATATCTGCATTTATAATAACAAGTACTAGCTGTAGCTAGTATTACTAATAGACCTACTCTTGCAGTCAAATTAATGGTCGGTTACGGATGTCAAGCGGCCATTTATAACTGCTGCCTGTTATTTGCTACTCTATACCTGTGCACGATAACTATTCATGATGAATAATTATAATTGTTTTCTTGCCTTTCTCCTGTCATACTAACTAATGAAATAAATAAATACACATGTTGCCTGTTACTTTTTCTTGTGCCCATTGTTAGTGTGTTTGTAGGAAAGGGATAAAGTAATACACTGGCACACCAATGGGTTAGTTCATTAGACATGGCATTGAATAGGATAATGTAATCTGCTATCTCAAGAGGCAGAAAGACTGTAAAATTTTCTCATATACCACTACCAGATCACATTTCAGCCTCTCGGTATGTTATAGTATGTAACAGAAGTTTGCAGTTTAGTTCACTGGTATTCTGATTGAGGTTCTTTTAGTCATGATGCCGAAACATATGAAATTTTTATAACCATACTTTGAAGATTATACAGACTATCATTCAAAAGAAGGGTTCAATATCTTTTCTGTTCTGTATCTTAAACTCAGTTTATTCACTCAATAATCCATTACTTTTGATAAAGTTTTATCAACACAAGCAGTTTTATAATCTCAGGGTATTAAATATGGATTTGAATTGAAATTATACAGCCATATAGTACATACCTTGTAATTTTCTTTTTCCTGTTCGGAATTATTTCTAACTGCAAGTCTTCCGATTCCTCGTCACTCGATAGGTCAAGAAGGCGAAAGTTTTCTTTATTCCCTTTAGATATAACTGACATCTTTGCAGAGATATAAACATGCCTTCCTCTAATTTGTATACAAACAGCTTTTTGTTAGTTCCTTTTGTCACTGTTTATATTCTTTGATAGAAAGGCACAAATGTAAGGTTATTTAATGTTTAAAATTAGAAAACATTCGTCAAACACTTTTTACGAAATTTCACTATACACTAAGTTAACTTGGAACTTGACTAACTTCAGTATCTTCATGTGGCATGTACCAATTTTATCATAAGATAAAGTATATTATTTTCATTTGGAAAAGATTATCATAAAACATCTACTGTATTTACGTCGCTTTGACGGACGTCTGGACTATTATAATTTGACATCGACCTGTTTCTTGTTAAGAAGTTTTTATTGAAAACATACAAAAAATAGTTTGAAATGAATTTAATTATTATTTATTTGTTTCAAAAGTATAATACATCTCTGTGGTAAATAAATAATACATCACTATTTAAATAAATGTTTAAATTATTAACCTTGAAATTAAGGCTCGATTTATCATTATACAGTATAGTAAGAAGTCAACTTTAAATAAGTTTTTAAAAATAAGCTTCAGTTTGAGGCAGTACATTATTAAATGCATGATGCATCCGACCAAAAAACAAGAATGGCATTGAGATTGCCAATTATGTGACATAAAACTGACAGTTTTTAAAATAGGCCGTACCTGTAATGAAATATACAATATATTGTAGCCGAATCCTTCACTTAAATATACTACTATTAAACTAAAATCAATGACTACATAAGTGAAACGTCCGTGAAATAGCAGCCATGAAAGAAAAATGGAACTTTATTTTGTACCTAGTATGGTTTTCTTACCTGGTTATATCGGCGATCATTCTATTCGGACACGGTTTCTTGTTATCTCGAAAGACGTTGAGCGACGTATCTGATTGTGTTCCTCTTAGTGCCATTGGTTGTGATGGGCGGGAAAATTCTATGGCTACATCGTTTTGTACAGAGGATGAGAAAATCAGGCGTATTTTATCAAATCCTGGAGCACCGTTGGTGTGCGCGAGCAAACGGAACCGGGTCGTGTTTGTGTTGGTTGATGCTCTGCGGTATGATTTTACAGAGTACGATGCTAATATAGAGAAACCGTTGTATTATCAGAACCGATTGCCTGTTATAAAAGAAACATTAGATCGTTATCCGGAGCGCGCGCGCGTCTTTCGCTTTATAGCAGACCCGCCCACAACAACATTGCAGCGCATTAAAGCACTTGTGACCGGCTCCTTACCTACATTTGTTGACGCCAGTTCCAATTTCGCAGCCATGGAGTTGCTTGAAGACAATGTCATCGACCAGGTATGTAAAGGATGGTAAATTAATGGATATTTTTTATGACGGTACAACTTCACACAGTTGTTTGATCGCACATTAGGCATAGCTTTAATTATGGTAACTAAACTGCTGATACATAAAATATGCGACTTTCTTAAAACTTACATGTACTGATAAATTAATAACCAGATGTAGAAACCGGCAAAGTAAAAATTTCAGGTCCTAAATTCTTTAAGAGCTCATGACTCAACACTTAAGTGTCATACAAAAAAGGCTCTTCACATTCATATATATCTGCTAGAATTATAACTGACCAAAAGTTGAACAAGTTTGTTTTATTTCTTTAACCTAACTTTGCCTCATACTTAATTTCATTGTGTTCCTAAACAATCCTAAATGCCCTATAATAAAACAAGTTAATCATTAACAATAAGTGAATTATCCAATAACTGACTTCTTCATGTTCAGATTCATATCTATGGATTATGTATTATTTATTAATGTGCAATAGAATTTTATGTAAATGCAGGCTATCAAAGGTAAGAATAGAGCAGTGCTGCTAGGAGATGACACCTGGGCTCGCCTCATGCCGGGGAGGTGGCTGCGCTCACATGCTTTATACTCGTTCCACACTTGGGACTTGGACACTGTTGATACAGGTATTTTCTTTTAAAGTCAATATGTATTTTTTCTGTAAACTATTTTTATTTATGTTATACATGTGTTTGAAAATAAACTTGTTCAGCTCATATTCAAATAATATTTAATTATTTTAATTATGGAAACATTTATAAACAGTAAAAAAAATACTTTGCAGAAGTAGACTCCAAAATATATGATGAACTAAAGAAGGACGATTGGGAACTGCTAGTAGCACACTATCTCGGCGTCGACCATGCAGGCCACAGATATGGTCCAAATCACCCGGAGATGTCTCGTAAACTTAGAGAAACAAACGCGAGATTAAAAAAAATTATTGAAGTTCTACCACAGGATGTCTTGCTGTATGTAGTCGGTGACCATGGCATGACTGAATCAGGTATAATTATACATATGATAATTTTAGTTTAAACTTATGATTTATTTAGGAATAAAATTAGAATTATTTGAATATCCCTTAGTCTGTATAAAAAAGTAAAGGTCATATTTTTATATTGTTTTAGACTCACAAGAATGGAAAGATTCAGAGGGTAGGTACTACATGTTTGCATTGTAGAATTTGTATGAATATTGTTGTGTTATTTTCAGGCAACATATTGTGAATGTGTGTGATTCTAAAGCATATTTAAACACAGCTAGATATGTTGTTGGTTTTTTGTTAGATTTTTAATTGCCGTATAATTGTATTCATTGTCTTGTTAGGAATTTCATTATTGATTTGTAGCATGTTTTTGCATCCTAAATTACTAGTGTTAGTGTCTGCAGAATTTATATAATATGGTTAAGATAAAATTTTGGTATAAAATGTACTGTAAATTTTTTTTTGTATGATTTGCTTGTTTTATTTTACTTATAATTGAAGGGTCGATATTGGCGCCATAACAAATACATATACTTGTATTGATCCGACTGCAATATATGAATATGTGTTCAAGAGCTTTATTTGTGAGATAAAGCATTAGCTTTATAGTTAAATTGGTCCAAACTAATTATAGTTTTGGACCACGCAAGCATGTCTGATCAGGTCTTGAATAATGCATCAAATTGACGCTAATTGTTTAACCGAATGGGTGCTTTTGATTAATAGGCGACCATGGCGGGGAGAGTAAAGCTGAACGTACTGCGGCATTGTTTGCCTATCGCGGCTCGGGATTGGCCGGTGACGAGACAGATGCTATACCTGGCAGAGAAGTTCAACAGACGGACCTCGCGCCGACAATGAGTGCGGCACTGGGCCGACCGCCGCCAGCGCCATCTCTAGGCAATCTCCTATTCCCAGTACTACCCGCAATGACGACGACACAGACATTGTTACACCTTAGTAACAAATTAAAACAGGTGATAAGCCATTTCAGTGGAGCTGATCAATTTGCTCAAATAAATATTTCACTATTGCTAACTAATCTGAGATATAAAGCAGATAGTGTGGCAGCGCTTTATTTGAGGTTCTTTACTTTATGTTTTTTTAATAGTCTGTCTTATTTTAGGTGACACAATATATGATCAGATATGGAGAAGAGTCTCAGCAGGTGTCATTAGATAAATTGGCTCAATTGATCAATGATACAAGGGATCACCTAGAAAAAGCAGCTAACATAAAAACTGATGCTGAACTTCAGGCTTATATCAAAGATGTTAGGTAATTGTCAAATTTCTTTTTTCCTTTTGTAAATTATAAAATTAGATAGGAATGTAAAAAATACGAAATATATACAATCATTTACAAAGTCCTACTATCCTGTAAGTACACGATTCTTTATTAGTAACCATGTTTTGTTAATAAATAAAGTTTAATTTGTTGCAGGTTATTGGTAGACAACATCCGGGGTGTATTCAGAGAAGTTTGGGTTGAGTTTGATTCATTATCTATGATGAGGGCTCTGCTGTTGCTACTTTTCGTAATATTTTTCAATTGGTTGATATGTGAGGGGATACCGATGGACCGAATTCTTTTAATATTCGGCAGTACATTTGTCTCTAGTGGACTACGAGGCATGAGTATATCAGTATTTTGTTGTTATTGTGCATACTATTTCAATTCTCTGGAGGATGTCGAATATAATATTATATTTAGCACCGGTTTAGTTTCAGGTGCTCTTACTTGTTTGTTGGTCATTATGAACTGGGATGGCATTACAAATTGTTGGTATGAAGGAAGATCTCACTTCTACGAGAGATTTGCTCGTGCCTCTTTAGTCGCATCTGCTGCAGTGTTAGTTTCAAACAGCTATATAATAGAGGAAGGGGCAGGTTTAGCTTTTCTCACTCTGTCTGTTTTGGGCCTAATGGCATGGAATATAGGGACAATTAGGGCACTTTTGGTTTGGGCGGCGTGTGGGGTTGTTTTAGCAATGACGAGACCGTACCGCGGTTGTAGGGAGGAGCAAGGGGATTGTTGGACATCGGGGGGCAATATGCCGACTGGGCAAACGTCGCGGGTGGCGTTGGTGCTCGCTTTAGGCTCGACATCCACAGTCATTGCAGTGACTAGGCGATACATCGGCTGGCGAGGTTACGGGATTGTCCTGGGTGGTATCTTTGCCTGTGCTCACTGGGCCGTGGGTTGGGGCTCTCTCGGCTCCCCGAGTCGGTCCAGGCTGCTAGCGAGGGGCGCATGGCTAGCTATAGCCGTTATGTTTGTTCTCCTCTGGCGTAAAGAGAGTCGTGGTGCAGCGTTGCCCGTCATTGTTTGCGGGCTCATCATATATTTGGCGAATGCGCTTGTGCTGGGAGCTTCTTTTGCGCCCTCTGCGGCGCTCGCTCTGTTATTGGGATACCTAGCATTGAATATTGTTACGCAACTGAAGACTGAAGGAGCTCCGAAATTCTGTAAGTATATAATAAACTTAAAACTATGTTGTATATTATGCAGCATTTTATTAGGTTCACTTGTATGAAATTAACAAACAAGTGTAATAAGGTATCTTAACAGTTGCTATAGTAATTTGATAACGTCGAGTTAATTCGATCACGTGGCTAGCGGGTGGGTGGTAAAACTCAATGTTAGAAATCACGAATTTGGGTTTACTTATGTTAATAATATTCGTTGGTTTGATGGTTGTTATAAACGAAAAAAAAATTGTTGTAGTATCAAGAATAATGCCGACTGACCATGAATAGAACAATTGCATTTGGGTACGTTAGATATCCCTTAATGACTTCACCAATGAATATCAAATAGAGTGTATACTGACTTGGTACCTACTTTAATATCAGCGTTATTATGCTTTTCATTATTTCGTGTAGTGACTGTTAATATTTTTTAACGATTTCAGCGTTATCTACGCGATGTAGCTCCAGTGTGGCGTGCGTGTGGGCGCTGTTGGCATCGTATCTGTTCTACGGGACCGGCCATCACGCCACTTTAGGCCACATACGCTGGTTCCCGGTGTTCCACGCCGGAGATCCGAACTACCTCACCTTTGGCCCTTTAGTATCCGCCTGTTTGCTGTTATTACATCTGTTTGGTAAGTACCCATTTTAGTTGTGTATTCCGACTCTGTAATCCAATATCTCAAATAACAAATGTGCTCAGTAGTTATCTCGTATTATGCTTAGAGAGGATTACAGTTTAATATTAAGCAAATAATCGCCTAGTAAGAGTAACTGAATGACAAATTGTATTAATGGTTATCTAAAAAGTTACGGCAAGGTGTTGTTAGTTTATCATTATATTATGTAAGTGGAAATATGCAGATAAGAATAAAAAAATCTTTTGTATAATCTGTCTTGAACAGTATTTGTATGTCTTTTAGTTGACTTATGTGATATGGTTTTGTGAAATTGTCTCAGCAAATACGAACAATCAGAACACATTCTGGTTGTATCATATGATTAAAAATCTTAACTAGCTATTTAAAAAATTTACGCCTTATTTTGCCTACTTATATTAAAAATATATAGGGCATCGTCGAGACGGAGTTTACTATTTCGTTGCAATTGCGCTATCAAAAACTTACGATTTAAAATTCCTGTTTGGAAATTTTGAGATTTCAAAATTACAAGAAGTACTGAAGCAGTACTATCTATATTAATGTCAACGTAATTTTAACCTGTTTTTTGGCTGCAACCCTTTTACGTACCTATAATTCTAGTTAATGGACTTAATATTTATCGATTAAAATGTGTTTTTAGGTATGCCGTTTCTGTTTGGGGCCACGGTACCGCTGCTGGCGTTGTGGGGTCACGGTAGCGCCACGCTGAGCCCGCGCACACAGCTCTCTGCCATATTCACTCTCTGCCTCAAGTTTGGACTCTGCTTTGCCATTAGGGTATTGAAATTTTATACGTCATACTTGCTATGGGATAACGGTTGAGAAACTGAATCTGATAGAATTCTTTGTAACTATAATATTAAGATATTTTTGCGTCGGCACAATTTCGCCGAAGTAAAAATTGCAGACTCTTGACAAACTCTATACATACATTTTCAAATACATATAATATACGAAATTGTACATTCGGACACAATAAGTAGTCGTGCTCGTCACACATATATTGTCAGCAGTCAAGGTCCCCGACCACTGTAGCGATGAGCCAGACATTATGTTGAAAAATCTTTTTTGTCCAGGTGTTTGCTTGCGCGTTGTCGGCGACAATCCACTGCAGGCACCTTATGATATGGGGCGTGTTCACGCCGAAGTTGATCTTCGAGGCGGGCGCATGCGCGGCGGCGCTCGTGGGCATGGTGCTGGGTGCCGCGCTCGCCGCCTGGCACGTGCCGCCGCTTCAGCGGCCGAGTTGACACAAGCGGTTCAAGAAGTCGTAGAACATTCAACGTTCGTTACGACTTAGGGCGAAGTCACACGACGCGTAGCCGGCGAGTGGTGACGTCGTAGGGTCTCGGTGTTGGATGTAATGTCATTACTCCCTCATTTCGTCTCTTGTCCCCTTGTCCGTTGCCTGTAGGCTCTGTAGCTTGTGTCGCGACGCACTTGGCTCCATGTCACTGAGGATTGTATATAGAACGACGCAGCATCACCCCTCAGGCATCGCAGCGCACTGCCAACGCGTCCTGTGGATTAGCATTTATCGAAAACGTTCTGACTACATTGATGTTAGGATAAGACTGTTCCAATGTCATTTATTATGGTACATAATATATAAACACTTACATATATTATAAGATTAGGGTAGGCTTGGTGAAGTTCCAAGCTTGTTGATACCTCTTTTTATCTAAAGTTTGGAATTATTCGGATTCAATTCGTCACATGTTAAGTTGGAGAATCACAGTTCAACACGACATGCTTAATAGTAGAGGGAAGATACTTAAGTTGTGACGTCATCATGATAGTTCTGAAGCAATACCATTTAATTTATTTAACGAATATGCAACTGCCCAACTTTTGGTCCAATCAGTTTGCTAGAAAGTTTTCGAACACGTGGACAAACTTTTTGTACCGTGTTTTTTGTAAACTATACATATTTCATGCATAATTTATTCACGATTATATAATAAGCAAAGCATTGAAAATTAAGGACATAGTTGACTAAATGTAAAGTGTATTTCATTAGGCTTGTTGGACCATGTGCGCGTTTTGTAATTTTATACTTATTAGATTGATGTGAATATTATGTTTTTGTTATAATCAGTTGTTGTATTTATTGGAATGTTTGTTGCATTATTTGATTTGATTTATACATAGCTAGTAAATGGATGTTTTATTACTTTTTTAAATCAAATTTTTAAACAATTATCGTATTCATGATTTTAGAATATTTTACTATATAGATCCGATATTTTAAGTCTCACAAAACAATCACAAATGCAATTTTTGTTACAGGCAGACATGTCACGTATTCTAACCGACATACTTGAAAGTATGAAAATTTAGAAGTACTTAATGTAATTTCGGTAAAAACTAAAACATCGTTATGTAAAAAGTTAAATAATTTATAAAAAATATTCATAAACAGAACAAACTATGTAACAGGTAATAGATTTGTATAAAAACGTTTATTGGGGAATACCCGAACTCAAAAGCCGGAAACCCTACTACAAAATATGGCGAGTTCTAAGCTTTAAATACATATATCCGCTTTTATATCTTATATCTCAGACAATGAATCCATGAACTAAAATTATTTAATGATCACACAAAAAGACGATTGTAGAAGCGTTCTACAGTTTCAATTAAATGTAAGTATTACGTAACATCACGCCTGTAATCCCCGAAGGGGTAGGCAGAGGAGTGTAGTACACCCCCACATTTCACCAGTTAC